>JAJMDM010000124.1:0-69634 GCA_030573555.1 Hanseniaspora hatyaiensis (nom. inval.)
CCTGGAAGAGAAGGTTCAATCAGGAGTTCATCAATAGGATCATAGAAGCCTGGGCCTGTGTATACCTGATGTGATTTAGATGTCCATGTTCCCTCTAGTTTATTCATTAACTCTTGATCACTCGCAGAGACAGATGTGTCTTTGTTAAAATTTTCTGAAATTTCAGAAACGCTTGCTCTTTTGTCATTGGTCAAACCTTCATCGCAAAGAACTCTATTAAGAAGAGAAAATGAAAGTAATGCAGCTATTTTTAGCCTAGTAATATCTGAAAGCATTTATTAGAATGTATGCACAAAGTTTTGACAAATAAAGCTGTACAATGATTACAAGTTATGTGTCTATAAAGTGTGAATATTAAGCTGGTTTGATTTACTCACTTCTCTCAAAATTTTACTAACACCTTAGTATGATAATTTCTGATTGGCAACTATAAAAAAAATGTTAATGAAAAATAAAAAAAAAAAAAAATTATACAGAAATGATTTGTAAAAGCAAAGAAAAAAAAAAATTTATACTTGTTTTTTCTTTTTATTGAATTGCTGACTCAGGATTGTTGCCCGTATCTACTCCAGAAAAAACCTCGAAGCAGGGTAAAAATGTACTTTCGCTACAAAAAACGTATCTTTAAATGTAAAAACTTATGATTTCTGAAAAGAGTAATTATTGTCTGGCACGTGACTTGTAGTTTAAAAATAATTTGGTCAACCAACACAACAAAAAAAATCCAGATCAAAAAAAAAAAAAATTAAAAATAAATAAAAGTGGAGAAAAAAAGTCTGCATAAATAAAGTTTTGAAAAAATATTCATTTTTTTCTCTCCGTGTCTATAAATAATTTGACAATGGGCTTTCCCTGCTATTTTTAGATTTTGAACACTAACTTTAACTGTCAAAAAAAAAAAAAATCAAGTCGTGGGTTTTTCATCGGAATTATTTTCCGATTTACCGCTGCGTCAGCTTTTAAAATTTCTTGACACACAACCAAAAACTATCAGGGTGCAAACGTGCCTGGTTAAAACATTCCATATATGATTTTCACCCTACATTCATAAGACTTGGGATCGAGTGAGTGCTTTAATTAACTCAGGGTTTAAGTTTAGATCAATTAGCCAGTAAAAACCCGATAATAGGTCTGAACTTTTATTAAGCTTTGTTTATTTTATTTTTTTCATTAAAAAAAATTAAAATTAAGTTAGTTATATATTTCTATAGATAATATAAAAAATCTGATAACATTTCCGTAAATTGAAATTATAATTGGTTAAAGAGCATTTTGAAAAAATTTTTTTGAGAGGTTCATTAGGTTGTAAAATCTATACTAGCCAATCTATGAGAGAATTGTCTAGCCTGTTTTACGTTATTGATTGATTTTTGGGAAGCAAACTTGCCGTCTTTGCAGAATTCCATCGACGGGGTGCCCGTTGTTGAGCAATTTCTCGATGCCGGAGGTGTTATGTAGCTTCCTGGACCTACGTTAAGTCCGGATGCATTCATGAACTTTCCACCGTTTGTTTTACCTACGGCTGCAACGTTGCACATGTTCGACTGTTTGCCGGCAACACTTGCGGAATCAAATATCATTTTCATATTTTTGGTTGGGGTTGAAGAGCTGGTTTCGTCCATTGAGACGTTTGCATTATTGGTTATTGGAGTTATCATGTTATCAGAGTCGTTTCCAGATACGGACAATCTCCTTTTTGTTGCCAAGTACGGTGTGGACCACTTAGAAGACCCATTGTCTACGGAAACAGCAGTGAGGCACTCATCTCCAGTGATCAACGAGTTAGATGCATCGTTTAGGTTACTGCTGGAAATGAATGTAGAAGAAGGAGAGTTCAAATACATGGCAGTAGATGTATCCAAAGATAGTTGATGCTGCTCCAAAATTATGTATTGTTCTTTAGCCATCTCATCGCAAACGTCTAGTAAAGATAAAACGTGTTCCATCATATTTTGCAATTCAACTTTGCAATTGAACAAATCAATAGCTCTTTTGATAAAAGAGTTAATGACCAACTTGCTTCTGGTGTTTTCATTGCAATGATGTAGTATACAGTTCTTCATGTAAACAGACTTGTATTCCTCATCATTTGCGCCGTTGTTGCCACCAGTAATGTTCATGATCAAGTTGGACCAGATTTTGTCTCTAATGTAGAGAGAGGTTCTTTTGTTTCCTTCAGGTGCTTTGATCAAAGCACTCAAAAAGGTACCGTTGAAATTGGACTGAATGATAGCATAAATTTCGTTTTGGAAGACTTTCAAGTTATCTCTTAAATTGTCGTAGTTAGTTTCTTGGATATTGTGCTTGGAGTCAGCTAGACTTTTTTCTAAATTACCTATCTTAGAGTTCATGCTGGACAACTTTGAGCTGCTTAATCCGTACTCTGTTCTAGGAGCGGTGTTTTTTTCATCAATGGAACCTGGCAAGCAAAGCTCCAAAAACATTAAGCATCCCGATGCTAGATCGTTAAAATTGAATTTAACAAACTCTAAGTCAAACTGGACAATGTCCAAAACAAAAAATTTAATTTTCATTATAGCTATTTTGTAAAATAAATCGCTTTCAGAAAAAATTAATCCATTGTCTTCCGATGGCATGTCGCAGCTTGCAGGATTAGCAACTTTGCAGATTTTAGAAAAATAGTCGTTTTGAGTGGTGATTTTCGCTGGAACCTCACCATCAGCGTTTGGTCTCAAAAAAATTTTCAAGTCCTGGTCGCTTTCAGCATCTGACTTGCTGCCATGAGCCAAAAACTGTTCATATTGAGTAATGCAGAACTCATCAACGTTCATGATGTATTCAGAAAGCATAGGCTCGATGACATCCCACTGTAAAGTGTCCAAAATGTGTCTTTCCATTTGCTTTAGCATCTGTTCATCAACAGCAAGAACGTCTTCGCTCTCCGAATAGGCATATGCGTTGTTTTTAGCTTCTTGTTTGTTGAACTGGTGAATTATTTGAACAAGTTCTTTTAATCTTGGAATTCTGGCTCTCATAACAGGTCCTTTGAATCTACCATTTGTAGCAACAACTTCGTTGTTGATGATGTGGTTACAGCCCCCATAGCTCTTGGCAACCATCCACAAACAAGTAGCGGCAACCAGCTTTTGTTGTTGTTTCAAAATGACTCTTTTGCTGCTGTATCTGTCGTATATTCTGCAAGAAGCATGAAATACTATTGGATTGAAGCATCTGGTCAGCAAAGAGACATGGTATAGAAAGTTAACAATGTTGTTTCTGGTTAGGTTGATAGGCTGCAGCTCTGGTTGTTGCAAGATCAAATTGACATCAGGCTGGTTTTTGTCATTTCTTGTGTATATGTGTTCACTGATTTCTTCGTAGTAGTCTTGGACAGTTTGGAAGTGTGTCAGTAGCTCTTGGTTACTCAAATCAATTGGGTAAGGCTTGACTTCTGTTTCAATTTTGCATCCAGTTGACATGATTGTGAATTTCAGTGACAAATGGGTATTACTTGTTGGTGTTGAAAGGTATATAGATTTAAAAAAACAAAAAATAAAATAAAAGCAGAGAAAATTTTTTAGATTTTTAAAATGTGTGTTACCTGTACAGAAATGAAAGTGTTCAATAGAAAGAAGAAAATCTAGATTTCAGAAAAGCAATAAAAACTAGCAAGGTTGGTCAATGGGTTTTTTCAGCAAAAGAACAAGTGAGAAGAAGAAGGAGCAGAGCGAAATAAAAAGCAGTGGGTGTCCAGTTTTTATTTGTTTTGCTGAAGAAGGTTAAGTAATCTTTGATGGATAGAAAAAGAACTTGGTTTTTCCTTTGATTTTCTGTTGTCAAAGAGAGCAGATTGAAAATCTGATTTTGGAATCAACAACTCTCTCAGAAAACAGCTCTTAAAAATTGACAGTAGTGATTGTGTATTTATATTCGTTACCTGCAAGAAGCTAAATTTTTTTTAACAGCCTAAAAAAAAAAAGCAAAAAAAAAAAATAAATAAATAAGAAATACGAGAAGGCCCAATTCCACAAGCTGATTAAAAATAAAATAAAACAGTCAGCAAGCATTCTTTTCCTTATTTAATTTCCCAGAACTGGGAAAGTGTTATGAACATATGGTGATATTCACAATAGATTTACTTCGCAGTTTTTTCTGTTGCTTGATTTCTGGTGGAAAAAAAAAATAATTATATTTATCTCAATGGATATTTCGCCAAGAAAAAAAAAAAAGTCAGCGATATAAGGGCAAAAACAGATGAGAATTTTTTTTTTTTTAGGCAGGTGACTACGAATTAAATATCTGTTTCAGGCAATTTTAATTGCAGCGCTGTGGAGCGGTGCTGGCGTGCAAGAGGGAAACAGGGTGCTAGGCAAGTGGAAATAAGCAGGAAAGTAGGCATGAAAATGTCAGTACACCTCCAGGCCAGCTGGTGGGCTGTGTTTGCAGGCTGCGCTGTGAAACAAGACTCGACGAAGCACAGGGCCTGAAACAGTTGGGCTGCGAAACGACACTCAACGAAACACAGGCCCTGAAACGAGGTTTGACAAGAAAAAGAGGCATGAAGGGCCTGTTTCATATCCTCCAGCCTGTGTTTTTTTTAGCAGCACTCGTTATAATGTAATGCCAGCCCCAGGCTCCCTTCCTTTTTTCTCGCCCGTTTAGGACGCCATGTGGACTGGCTGTTTGAACTGCTAAAAACGTGCCTGACATGAAACCAGCAGCGCCCTGGAAACTGACACTTAAGTGTTTGCAGCAATCGTGGGCGAGAAAACATTTAGAAGCAAATCTATGGCGCGCTTCTGGCCTGACAAAAAAATGGGCCTAAAAAAATATATGTAATCATTTCGCTTAGAAAGTACCGTACAAAGCTGGATCGTTTTTTTTTTTACAAAAGCAATAGCTGTGAAAAAAATATAGGGTTTTTTTTTTTTTTTTAGCACCAGAACACTTAAAAAAAAGTCTTATTTTGCACAGTTAACAAATATTTAAGGTGTTATTTCCGGTGCAACTGTTCCCATAGAAAAAGCGATAATACTATCCAATCAGAGTTCCAAAAACAGCGTAAAGCATGCTTTTCAGGGCTCATTTGGCTTTTTTTTCACACACCTCATGTCTGTAGTACCACAGCATTGCTAAATCATGAGTAAAGCACTTTAAAAGTGCTCATTTTCTGCTATAATTTCTAAGGGTCTGATATAAATGTTATCTTATCTTAGTCATATTGGGGTGGTGACAATAGTGTATGATTATAGATAAAAAAAGTTTATTTTTAGTTGCAGAAGTTTATCAATGCATCGTATGAGTTAGTCAGATATTGTTATCAAGATAGAAGCAAAACAATCGCAATCAGCATGTGCCATGAATTATTCACAAATGAAAGACTGAAAGTTGCTTTTATTTGATCTTGCATAAAGTTTTGCGTAGAGGTGTTTTTGGACCCCTTAATATTCCTATCGTCGTCAGTTGTCAAGCTTCCAAGTAAGGCAAAAACCTAGCTTGTAAAACAAAAAGCATAGGCATGTTAGCACTATCAGAAATATAAGAAGCGCTTCTTAAGTCTAAGCTGTATTGGATTTGAGTGCTTCGTTTTTTTTTTACAAAAATAGCTACAAATTAGCTAATCCAAAACTCCCTGTCTTGCATACTACTCTTGAAAATTTTTACATGTCTTGAATGATTTGGATTGTAAAATCAAAACCTAACAATGTTTTAATTTTACCCTAGCAAGATTCATGTGACTATATGTTTGTATTTCAAAAAAAAAAAAAAAAAAAAAAAATTTTTTAATAATATTCGCGTAAATGTTACTCTGAAAGTGATAAAAAGCCTTTACTCCAAATCAAGATAATATACGCGGGGTCAGGAAAAGCCACACTTATGATTTTTTAAGCTTTCTATTGTATTTTCTGTAAATCCAAGATTATAATTAATTAGCCGAGTCTTGATTTTTTTTCTTGAAAACACAATCTTAAAAGCAAAATTATTTAAAATTTTTGAGCAATTACGATGAATATATCATTTTTGATTCTGACTAAAAATAGAAATCTTAAGTGAATCTAATTTTAACAAGTATAGCTAAAAAGTGGGGTTTATATTGATAATAAGTCACTGGCTTCTTAATTTTTCTGATGGCAGCAATAAACACGGCACTTTGATAAGAAAAACAAACAAGTGCGCATGTTATTTCCATCTGTGCTTTTTTTTATACTTGATAACTTCGATATTTGATACTTTATGTTTGTAAACTACACTGAATAAAATATCAAAGAATTTACCTCAAAGAATTTTGTTTCACCAGGCATCATGAGGAGCTTGCTATGTAGCTGCTTTGCACACTTTGCTTACCAAATTTTTAAACAATAAAATAAATTTTTCAAAAAACAAATTGATCGATGCCGCTGATTTTAGCTATATCCGCGTCCGAAAACAAGTCTGGGATGCCCGCAGCATGCAGAAGTTTTGTGATTAAAGTTTTCTCACAGTTATAGCACATTTGGTAATTTTAAATTAAATAATCTTCATAAAAATCAAAATCAGTTTGTTCCACATTTTTTTTTGAACCAGGATTTGTCAAGGCTGCAAGGATCTTTACTCAGAATGCTGCTGTTTCTTGTTTATGCAAAGTTTTTTTTTTCCTACAAGTATTGATTTTCACTAACAAAACTGTAAATACGTCACGTGCATGACGCTTCCAAAAAAAAAAAAAAAAAAGGTAGAAGGAAATGAAAACATTTAAAAAAGGAAAATTTTTTTATTTTCATATTTTTTTATTCATCTTTTCTGCATTTCATATGTTTTTAATAATTTAATTAATCTATAATTAATAACAAACCAACCTGGAACCAAAGCTGCATAATTAAATTTAACTGTTAACAAATTTTATATCTTAATTGATATATATAGTTATAGGTGTATAAAGAATAATTGTATTATTTTCAGCCTAACATTAACATCTTGAAAATTTGTTGGGACTTCCTAGCTATTTGTACATTTATTTTGTTTTATAACAAAAAAAATATTTAAAAAAAAAAAAAAAAAAAAAATGATAAACAATGTTAACTTGATATTTCAGCTTCAATCATTACTTGGTAGAGAAAGATGGATCAAATATGCGTCTGTACTGTCGCAGTTTATTGTTGGTAAAATATCGCTAACAGAGTTATATAATGAATTAGAGGAAAATGTTTTATGGAAAACGGACATTTTGAAGGTTAACGAAATACTTTTTAAAGACATTAATAAGTATAAAAGCTTAACTAAAAAGAAACACAGAAAAATGAGAAAAGCTTTTATTTCTAAAAAAATTAAACTTTTGAAAGAAATTAGTTCATTAAAGGAAAAAAAAGTGTACATTAACAAAAAAATTATACTTATTCATAATAGACTATTCATAGCTCTTTTGGGAAATATTGCTGAGGATTTATTGATTAAAGAAACAATAATTTCTCCTGAAACATCTAAAAAGTTACTTTCACTTCCAAGCACCTCAAACTTTCTAGATGGCAAATCATCATCTGCACAATCATCTTTAAGTGATACCAAACTGGATGGTGTCGAAGGGTCGATGAGTGGTAGTAGTGTTAAAGCACCTGATGTTTCTTCGGAAAGGCTAGCAGACGTAAAAGTCATTGATGAGAATCCTTTAAAAGGTATATTTACCATCGACAATGATGCTTTGGATGAGCTTGAGCAGCAGCAAAAAATTATCAGAGCCAACAAAACAAAAAATACCAGTTCAGATGGTTTGAACAATGAAGAGCAAAAGAATTTAATGAATCATAAAAACTCTGATCTTATTTTTTTAAACAAAATACTGAACACTTTTTCACCAGAGGATAAACTAAGATTTTCAAGACTTCAAAAAGAAAGTGGTAAAAAAGGGTTCATAAATTCCACAGTATTAAAAGATAAAATGAACTCACTCCTCAAAGTTCCCACCAGTAAAGAGTTTATTGCTGTCAACATCAATGGTCATGTTCCAGGCCGTTTCTTAAGCGATCCACAGCTGGCTAAGAGTAATAACATCCAAGCAGTTTACAACATAACCAAACAGCAACAATATGAAAGCTACATCAAAATGATAAATCCTAATTTGTCAATTAACAAAATATTTGATAATAAATACATTAATTCTTATTTAGAAGATAACGGACTCGTGGAGTATCATCAAAAATATAAAGCTAACAATAACTCGCATTTGAAGTTAGCCGATGTGCATTTCCCACTGGATGGATTTTTAGGGACTACCCAATTTTCGAAAGATATTGCCAAAGGCTACGAACAGCCTTTGTGCAAAGAGCTAAACGATTTACCCGATATTGACAATTTGAATAGTAGACTTGTTGGTGAGATAAGACAACTTGGAATGATTGGTGCAGTTGCCCCTGGCTGTTCAGAACTGTTACTTTTTGGCCTGCAGCAGTACTTATGCGACATCGTCGAAGAAGTTCATGATGTTATCAAATACAAAAAAAAGAAGTTTTCTGAATTATACGAAATAAATGAAAAAGGAGAATACGAAAATGTCGACATCTTTAACACATATTCTAAAACTGACAACAAATCAAGCAAGGAAGCTGACATCATCCCCAACACTTTAAATCAGAAAAACGATCTCCCCGGAATTACATGTGATGATGTTTTGGATGCTTTAACTGTTAATCCAACATTGATTGAGCAAAGCATTATGCCAAAAGATCTGATTATGAAAGAGTTTATTTATAACGATGATGATTTAATCAAACCAAAATCTGCAATTGACGACCTAGACATATTTGCATCGGATGAAATGAGACCTGTTGTAGGCGCATCAACATCCAATCAAATAGGGTCACAAGAGGAATTGTTATGGATTCTAAGAGACACTCTTATGGAATAGTCGTTTGGTTTAAGACATGTGTGCATAGAATGTATGTAGATTGGTTGTAGGTGTGTATAATTTTTGTATTATTTTTTTCATTAATATTTGTTTTGTATTTTTAAAAAATGTATATTAATAATAAATAATTTAATATTTGTTTACCTTTTTTTGGTTATTAACTACTTTTTATTTTCTTTTAACAACTCTATCTTGTTTTTGATAGTATTTATGAATTTGGTTGTTTTCAAATGTTTTTTTGATATTTTTTCTTCTTCTAACTCATAACGCTGGGAATCTTTTTTAAGTTTTTCTAGATGTTCATTCAATGGTTCCATTTTTTCCATTCCATACTTCATCAGCTCGGAAGATTTCATTTGAGCATCATCTATAAGCGTTGACAACAAAAATTGCTCATCAATGATTTGTTTTTGAATATTTTTTAACCTGTTTTCTAAATCTATGTTTTCTTTCTGTAAATTTTCCGATTCATTTAATTTTGCAATTTTTAGATTCTCAAGATCTTTATTTTCAACAAAATGAGTGTTTTCTTCAATATATTGAACTCTTTCTTTCTCTATTTCTTGAAGCCTTGTGTGCCTTAGTTTGCTAATACTTAATTCTTCTTTTGTAATTTTTTCCTTAATAGCTAATTCAAGGTCGTTTATTGTCTTTTCTGCATCTTTCTTTTTTTCATTAAGAGCCTCCAATTCTTTGTTAGAAGCATCCATCTTCTCTTTCCAAGCATTGTGTTCTTTTTCCAAGTTAAGTGTTTTAATTTCTGTTATCTTATGCTCATTAGACCTGTACTCATTAAGTTCATTTTCCAAATTAGTTTCTATTGTTTTGAGTTTTTCGTCAATTTGTTCTTCTAAAAAATCTTTTTTTTGATTAAGTCTTTCCAGCTCGCCACTGTAAAATCTTTGATCATCACTGAGTCTTGTTAGCTTTATTTCTGCCTTGCTGATTTCATGCTTCATCATTGTTATTTCAGAAGAATAATTTTCCATATCCAAATTTTTTTTATTTATGTCTTTTCTAAGTTCAGTAATTTTATAGTATAGTCTTTTATTTTTCTCTGTTGTTTTGTATAGTAAGTTTGGATCGTTATATGTGCCCCCTATAAATACTTCCGATTTTCCCATATCTAACGTTTTTGCTGTTTCGTTTTTGCTGTTTTCATAACCCGTATAGCTTGAAGGCTCATTTGATTTAGTTCTTAAAAGACTCTTTTTGATGTTTACCAGGGGTCTGTATTCAGAACTTGATTTTCCATAGTCTTTTACTGTGAACATGTTTTTTAAATTAGCTTTGTTGATATCAAAGTCGCTTTCTCTAGACTTATTTTCTGCCATCTGCGTATTAAAACTGGCATTACTGGTTCTCAAAGGTGCGCTGCTTGACTTTTCTGCATTAAAGTTTGTTAAAAGTGCGTCGGACTTTTCATTATACAAAGGAGTTTTTCCAAAACTATCAAAAACATCAGCGTTTTCTTTGATTTTACTATTACCTAAAGAGTGCCTTAGTGCTGCTTTTTTTTCCTTTGAAAATAGCTGGTGTGGCACAGGTGATCTAGATTTTGTAGTAAAAGGCAACGGCAGGCTGGATTCTGTGATCATAATAGTCGATGAAGAACTCGGTGTGGCTTTTTTGGTATTTTTGTTAGGATAAGCCTCTAGTTTTGGAAACGCTAGTTTTCTTTTTAAACTGCCCTCTGATTTTCCTGAAAATTTCAGATTTGTATCCTCTTTAGCCATTCTTGTTAAATTGTGTTTATCAATGAATTATATGTAGACACAGTTGGCCTTTTAAATATTGCAAGCAAATTAATGTGTAAAATCAGCACAATGCAGCTGCCAGATGTTTTTACCAGAAAAAAAACGATGCGTGCTTAATAATTGTTTGGTATTTCGTTAAGGTTATCCAGCAAGTTATTTTTGTTTCTATTAAACATCTTGCCCCTATGTATGAAAGTTTAATTTCTTAACATACTTGATATCTGTTTAACAAATGTTTCACAAAATACAAGAAATCAAAAAAAAAAAAAAAAAAAAAATTAAAATAAGTAAACATAGCGTTAACATATTTATGTATTTCTTATTTCATTCATCAAAAGCCATTTGTTCTTCAGAGTAGAATCGAACAAAAAAAAAAAAAAAAAACAAAAAAATCAGAAACTAGATTGTATCTCCGTGGAAGCATGTCAGCTGGTATGTCCGCAAAAACTTGACACGAGGGTAGCACCAGTTAGAACTATGAAAACTTGAATAGCATACCGATGGAAGTTAAAATTAAGCACCGCTCTTTGAACTCTTTGAAGCATTATAACACACACCTCTAGTTGTTTTACATCAGAATATCAAAGTTGAGATGCATTTAACACGCACTTTCATGTTTCTACCCGTTGGTCGCACATAAGCAGTTGCGCCACCCTATCCGACGCATAGAATCAGGACATTCTTTTTTTTTATAGAACAACAAATAATTAAGAAGCTCGTATGGCGCAGTGGTAGCGCAGTAGATTGCAAATCTATTGGTCCTTAGTTCGAACCTGAGTGCGAGCTTACAATTATTTGTTATTTTTAAATTAACTGTCAAAGCTCGTATGGCGCAGTGGTAGCGCAGTAGATTGCAAATCTATTGGTCCTTAGTTCGAACCTGAGTGCGAGCTTAAGTTAATTTTTTTTTTTTTGTTAGTCGTCTGGTCAGTAAGTGTGTGTGTGTTACTGTAGCATGCGTCACATGTGTTTCTTCCTTTGCAGTAAAGCTATTTGTAAATAGTTTACCCTATTTTTGATTAAGCTTATTTTCCTTTTTTTTTCTTTCTTATTTTTAAATGTGAATTAGATTTGTCCATAAAAACAGAGATTTTAAAAATACAACCAATGTATAGAAAACCTACAAAACCAAATTGAAACAGTAAACTAATGTCACAGTACTTATTTGAAACCTATCTAGCAACAGTAGTTGCAGATAACACGTATTCCGATGTGGATTTGCCAAAAGCACTGGAGATGTCTGATGTAATAAGATCAAATTCCATAACAGAGCAGCAAGCAAAAGTGATTATAATTAAGAAAATAAAAGAGTTCAGCGCATTTAACTCTAACAACAAAAACAAAGTATACAAGTTATGGCAGACTTTGCATATAATTATGATGAACTCAGGCTTGGCTTTTATAAAAAGCTTTTTTTACAACCTAGAATTTTTAAAATGCCTGCAAAATCACTTAACAATTGTTGAAGAAAAGAGGCTAACTGGACAGTTGAACGACTACAAAGACCTAAGAGACTGTCTGTGGTCTATTTATTTAGACCTAAAAGTTTACGGTGAGGGCAAGCGTATTCCGCCCTTTTCAAATATAAACAGAATCTTAGAGCCTTTGGAAGATCGGAATTGCTATCCTCCTCAGCTTTTGGTTGACAATCAAGACACCTTTGAAGACTTATGCAAGAAATTTGATGCCAAAACGCCAGCGGAATGGATTGAATCCGAGCACTGTTTGATATGTAATACCCAATTCAGCATTTTCAACAGAAAGCATCACTGCAGAAATTGCGGTGGTGTATTTTGTAATGATCATTCATCACACTTTATCCCGCTGCTTGACTTAGGCATAAATAACAACGTAAGAGTTTGCGATGATTGCTACAAGCTATATGATACAAAAAAAACAGATGTAACCAAAAAAAAGAAACACCATAAGCGTAAAACCAGTAAGAAATATGAGCAAGATGCTTTTGAAGATGATTTGAAAAAAGCAATTGAACTTTCTTTGAAAGAAGCTGAAAATAGTGGAAAGCTTGCGGGTTTTTCTGATAATTATGTTGAGTTCAATACAGATGATGAAATAGAACTTCCTGAGGAGTATATGAACGAGGATGAAGAATTCAAAGAAGCAATCATAATGTCCATTAAAGAAGATAAAAGACAGGAAAGAAACAATAGAATGAAGATGAGTAATGCTGTCAAAGAAGACGTTGCAAAAAGTGAGGTTTCTTCTGTTGAGATCCAAAAGGAGCCTGTTGAAGAAAAACTTTCAAAACAGCAACTCAATCAAAATATTGCTGATTTAGTGCTGAAAATGCAAGAAAAAGATCAAACTCACGAAAAGTCTTTAGATGAATCAATCACCAAGGCACAAAGACTAAAAGAACTTATTGACAAGGAGACCAATGAGCTGGAAAGAAAATATCAAATGCTTCAAGATTTAAACAAGCAGGTTGATGGCAACAAATTGAATTTTAATTCCAATTTGGAAACCAAAATAAATGAAATAAGAAATGAAGAACCTGCTTTAGAAAAAAAAAGCACTACTCCCCAAAATTTAAGCGTTCCTTTGTACGAGGAAATCGAAGAAGAAGAGGATGTTAATCCATATGCCAAATACTACATGAATCCTATACCTGAAGTGGCAAAGCCAGCTGTCCCTAAATATCTGGCCCAAGAAGCTGCTCTGCCTGACACTTTGTCTCAAGATGCAGTTCAAGATAGTGTTTTAAATCAGTTAAATGGGCTGTCCTTTGAAAAAAATGTTGTTGTTGATGTACAGGAACAAGAAGAGCCTGCTGTAGCTGAGAGGCCAGAGCCAGAAAAACATCACATCACAAAAGTTGATTTTCCTACTGTTCCTTTAATCAAGCCACCAAACTTGACCGCTGATGCTCAAGAAGAAGACGAAGAAGAGGCTCCAATGTTGATAGAGTTTTAAAATTGTTTCACAATAAATAGATAAAAACTTTCTCTTCTTTTTTTTTTTTTCTTCAATTAGCCACACAGCTGTATTCTTTATCAGTTGTTTTCAATTTTTTTTTATTTGCTTTTCTTTTTTTTGTTGTTAGCTAATGATTTTGGCGTTGTCATTTAATTCTTTTTCTATTCAACTTATTGGTTTGCTATAGGTAAATGTACTGAACTTATATATACTTTTAAATACTCACGGGCATGCATTTGTATTAAATAATTGTCTAAAAAAAAAAAAAAAACAAATTAAAAATTAAAAATTAGGTAAAGAGTCTTCTGATGCTACATGGTTATTTTTTTTATAAAAGACTCCACTAAAACAGAAATTGTATTAAAATTCAATTTCCTCAATCCTTTTTTTACAATCTTTACATTCTTTGGTTATGCAGGATGTAGAGTCATCAACGTTTACAATAATCCACTCATGAACATGTGTTTTTCCAAATTTTTTCAGTTGAAGTTTCTTTGTATACTCTTGGGCTCTGGTCTTTCTTCTCATTTCTTTTAACTGTTTTTGATATTTTTTTTCCTTTATTGAAATCTTTCTCTCTTCTCTTCTGGCCCATTCAGAATCTAGCTTGTCTTGGGATCCCCATTTTTTAAATGAGTATTGCTCAACTTCTTCTCTTAAAAACAAAATCATCCTAGAATATGTGCCTGAGTGCGGGTTTTGTTTTTCCATTCTATGAAACAGCAGCCTGTCTTCTAATTCGGGGTCGGTAAGAAGATAGTCTTGTTTGCACTCTGTTTTGGTTAGCAACGAATATTTCTCTGGTTTCAGCGACACACACTTTCTGCATACTTTCCTTTCAAAGTGAGCTAAAAGCTGAGAATCAAACTCAATGCTTTTATGGCAAGACTCGCAAGTCGGGAGCTCGTTCATAGGAGCCAGTATATTGACACCGTCATCAATCATCACATATTCTTTTCGAACAGCCAAATCAAAATTGAATTGGTCGTTTTCACTCATCTTAGATTTCATCATGTCATCCACAGGGTATAAGGCCCCCAAACCTACTCGATCCATTTGGTTGGCCTTTGCCAGTTTCCATTCTAAAAACGTCATTCCAGCATGTGGCTGGCCCGAAGACATCTGTGTGCTTCCTGTTTTGCTGTTCTCTGTATTCGAAGGGTAGATGGACGCATCAATGAACCCACCGTTTGAGTCTTTCATTTGAGACAGGTCATAGTCGATGTAGTCAAACTTACGGATCATGGGTTTCAAAGGCGTGCTTGCGGATGCAGTGGCATCCCGCATAGTGCTGGGCTTGCCCAATGGCTGGGTTGTCTTGTGCAGCCTGTTGTCTTTGACACTCTGGTGGAGAAAAGGGCTGTTTTTTGCTTTGTCCTTTTGGCCAGAAAAGTTTGAGGAAACCTCTTTAGTAAGAATTGATCCCTCGGTCTGGATCCCCTTAGATTTGAGTCTTTCCAGTATCTTAGATCTGTTGGCATCCAAGATCGTTTTAGTTCCGGTTGAAGTCTCCATTTTATGGTGGATTTTTTCAAGTTTCTGTTTGGTTTGATTGCAGTTAGTATTTTTGGTGCTTTTGAAGTTTTTCTTAGATTTTTTAAATTTTTAATGCTTTTTATGTAAACTGTCATTTGCAAATCAGATTTTAAAATTATTTCATTACATTAATACTTCAGATTGTAGTGATTACTGCAGCTACTTGATTTAAAAAAAAAAAAAAAAAAAAAACTAGGACAAAAAAAAAAGGTTATGTTCAACAGGAAATACGAATTAATCCATATATATTTTTTTGTTTCTTTTTTTTTTATCATTTAAAACATCACTTGGAACTCTGAAAGTATAATCTTTATTTAGTAACATTGATGGAGTGTCTGTGGAGGAAACTTGATTGGATGAAGCGTCTGTTGAAATGGTTTGATTGGGTGAATGCTGGGTGTTTCTGTTGCAATTGGTTGAACAAGTGACCGCTGTAGAGCAGTGGCCGAGCAACGTCCTTACCAGAAGACAAGAACGCAAGATTCTTCTGTGGAGAGGTAATAATTAGCGGACCGTTAACTATAAGCTTGCATTGATAAATAGTTGTTGAAATGTTACACTTTACCTTTTTTTTTCAAAAAAAAAAAGAAAATGCAGCTATCCACCGTCCATGGTAAAATCATATTCCATCGTAGGCACCACGCTGTTTATGAACTTCAAGAATATTATCAAATATGTGTCTACAGTCATATTTCCAGCGTTGTCTTCCTGGCTGTCACCATTTGGCAGCAGCTCTTGTGCATGCTCACTCTGCTGCATCCGTGTCATTAGCAGCTTCATCACATCACCGTGTCTGCAAGGATGAATGCTGATGCTCGGGATTTTGCTTTTAAAAACAGGTAAGTCCTCAATCGTTGCTGTTTTTTTTCTATACTCTTCAGAAACGTCTTCAAGCATTTCTTTTGGTGTTAAAGGCTGGCCGTTTGAATTGAAGCCAACCAGATATAATTTTGGCACTCTGTAGCTCGTTGAGTACAGTATATAAAGGTCATAGTACCGTTTGCTGTTTTCGGACAGCGAGTTAGTAGAGTCATGGGAGTTTTGTCTTTCATTTTCCTCCAAGTCTGAATCTTCCTCAAACTCATATTCGCCATAGCCATCTGAGTTATCGCCAGCAGAGACTGGTTCCGCTCTGTGCTGATCTTTATTGTTTGAGACTATCCAAACGTTGTTTTCGGAATCAAACTTTTCAACGTCATCTGTTGAGTTGTAAGCATTGCTTTTGTTGAAATCTTCGCATCTATTGTAGCACAGTATTTTTCTTGAAACTAAAAACTGCTTATCTTTTGGTAAAAAAGACCGAGCTTTCACATCAGTCTGGTCCACTTCAGTGTCGTCAAAGCTCCATGCCCAAGTCACAAATTTGTCCTGCAGGTAGTTTCCGGCAGTCACAAACTCGTTGGGCGTTATCGTTCCGTTTTTGAGGTACTGAGAATCGTTTGAGACAGGCGTGATATACTCCCTTAGTTGCGAAAGCTTGGATCGAAACATTTTTGATGGGTACGGTTACTAGATTGTATTTGAAGGATAGTCACTCTTGGCGTCTCCTGAAATTTTTATGCTGGTGTCACGTAGACAATCCGTCAATCATTCATTAATTCAATCAATCACTCTGTTCCTAGGACTCATAATCACTGATGTTATCTGCCTGTGCTCATACGGAAGAGCTCAGCAGAAACAGGACATGAGACATGAAAAAAAAAAGTACAATTTCCATGCTTGGGCTAAAAAAGATAAGGGATATTACATAAAACAGGTAGCGGCTGTGGCAGGGGGTTTGTTTACACTCAAACACGTGCAAAATAGGCTTTGTTTGTTATGTGTCACGTAAACTACTGTAGCTTACAAGTTAAATAAACTTGTTTTTTTTAAAACTAATTTAAACATTTAATAGCTGGTTATTAATAAAAAAGCTACTGTTTTAAATGCAATGTAAACAAAAGTATGAGAAAGAAAAGAGCCAGTTTGTACTGCAAGAATAAAAAGAAACTGGAAGTCCTTTTGCTATTTTTTCTTATGCAGGACTGTGTCAAAACTCGTGCTCCCCCAGACCAGCGAACCTTTCATCCTGCAGGGCAAGACACCCTTTTCTTCAGACTGAGGCACCCTCCATGGAGGCCAATACACTTTTCCTGGAGAGCAAATTATTTTCTTTTCCTGATTTTGACCGTCATGTGGGGCTTCAATGAGTACTGCTTCTAAACCAAGGCCAGATTAGCGCTATTGACGACCTGACAACGACTGCACCTGTGGGTCATGCGACAAAACAATCCATGGTTTAAGACCCGACCGGGCTCCGGGTTTCGTTTATTTATTTATTATATTTTTTTTCACTATCCAGTACGCACGTACTCCTGTTGTTTGGCAGCTGTAATGCATAGCTTTTTGGCAGTAATGTATTATAGAATATAGTCTTGAGTCATGTAACATTCGGTGATCTAATGTGCAGAGAATTTCACTTAAAACCAACAACTTTTGCTCAGCCCCAACATCAGACTTGAATTGCATTTAAAAAGCCAAGGCAGACACACATAGCTTTTTTTTTTTTTTTTTTTGAGATTCCGCAATTTTTAAAAAGCAGTCACTCAAACGAACAGTCAATAAAGCAACATTTAACAAACAAATAGTGTTTTTGCCAGTCTTTTTTTAAAGTTAAAAAACTACCAGAGCATCAATTTTTTAAATAGACGAGCCAGAAAACTTTTTTACCCCCTGAACAGATCTCACAGAGCAAGATTTTGGATTGAGCAAAATGATCACAGAAAGAAACAAATCTAAAAACAAAAAGCATGCAAAGAGCACAAAAGCTGCCAAAAGACCTGCAAAGAAAGAAAAGATTGTAGATGAAGAGCCAAAAAATTTGGACTCGATTTCCAGCAAAAAGTACACAGAAAAAAGACGCATCTACTTTATCATCGGTGCTTTGATAGGAGTTGGATTGGCAATTGTAGGAGGCAAACTTCTTTCTGACCCGAATGTCGAATTCACTTTGCCTGACATAGAATCTTTTTCCAGTTTAGACTTTATGGACTCATGGACACCAAAGCTTGCAAACATACTGCCAAAATCACTTCTGGAAGACCAAATATTTGGGTTTTCAAAGAGCAAAAACAAAATAGACTTGACCGAAGATTTTGTTGTTGGAAAGCAGCTAAAAAAAGACGACAGCTCAATTGGCGTTAAGTTCCCAGTAATCATGGTTCCTGGTGTTATTACAACAGCTCTAGAATCTTGGTACCTATCATCCAGCGATGACGAGGCTGCTGATAAATCGAACTGCTCTCCAGAAAGCTATTATAGAAAGCGTTTGTGGGGGTCTATATTCATGCTAAAAACAATGATATTTGACAAAAAATGCTGGTTGAAGGCTTTGAAGCTTGACGAAAAAACAGGATTGGATCCTAAAGGCTTTAAGCTGAGAGCTGCTGGTGGGTTTGAAGCTACTGATTTTTTTATTCCTGGGTACTGGATTTGGAACAAAATCCTAAACAACCTAGGTGTTTTGGGATATGATTCAAACAATATGCTTACTGCAGCCTACGATTGGAGACTTGCTTATTTGGACTTGGAAGTCAGAGACAAATACTTTTCCAGATTGAAAAACCAGATTGAATTGTGGTACAAAGTTAACAACAAAGAAAAAGTCGTGCTGTTTGGCCATTCAATGGGTGTTCAGATTGTATACTATTTTTTAAAATGGGTTGAGAGTGAAGGGCCTTTGTACGGAAATGGAGGAGAAAACTGGTGCAATACATACATTGACAGTATTGTTGACATATCAGGAAGTGTTTTAGGAGCCCCTAAGGCGGTCCCTGCGCTTATTTCTGGAGAAATGAAAGACACTGTGCAATTGAACGAAGCGGCTTTATACGGACTGGAAGCCTTTTTGAACAAAAAGGAAAGAGTTGATCTTTTGAGACATTGGTTTGGTATCCCAGCAATGCTGCCAAAAGGGGGGTCTTTGATTTGGGGGAACAAAACCCATGCTTGGGATGACCCGTCTTGCTCCTCTGCCAACTTAGAAGAAAACTATCCATACAGAAACTTTGGTAACTGCTCATATGGTGATTTTATAAGGTTCAGTGATACAAACGAAACATACGGCATCGATGATTCTTTTGATTTTGTCAACAAGGATGCTCCTGAGTGGTTTATCAACAGAACAGACTACCATTATTCCTATGGTGTGTCCCAATCAGTTGAGGAGCTAGAAGAAAACAGTAAAAACCACAAGTACTGGACAAATCCTTTAGAATTCCAGCTGCCAAAGGCACCGGACATGAAAATATACTGCTTCTACGGTGTTGGAAATCCAACAGAAAGATCATATGTTTACAAACATTCGAATGCGTCTACAGACCCACCTTTCGTGGTTGACTACGACTTTGGCGGCCAGGGCGGTTCAAGATCTGTGTTTTTAACAGATGGGGATGGGACTTTGCCTTTACTGACACACTCGATGTGCCATAAATGGGCTGAGGGAAAGAGCCCGTACAACCCTGGCAATGTTCAGGTCAAGATTGTTGAGCTGAAGCATGAGCCTAAGAAGTTTGACATGAGAGGAGGCGCCAAAACTGCTGAACACGTGGACATTTTAGGTTGTGCGGAGCTTAATGAGTACTTGTTGAAAATAGCTTCTGGAAAAGGAGAGGAGATTCAAGACAGAAAGCTGACCAACTTGGAGCACTGGGTCAAAGAAATGAACTGGCCGTTTTAGCTGTTGAACTGGTTCATTTTAGGTTAGTAAATGGAGAAAACCGGATGCAGCCTTTGTGGTCTGCTACCAAAGGCTTTTAAAGCCCCCGGGTTGTGCGACTGCCATTGAAAGAGAAAATAGCACTGGAGCGATTGAAACGGTTGTTTTAATGCTACGCTCATTTAGGTTCTGTTTGTTTCTGCTTAGCATTACTAGTTTATTTCTCTGTTGCTTTTTAGCTGGGCTCATTAGCAGTTCTGCAGTTTACAGCTTCATATATACACATGTATTTTTTTTTAAAAGTTTCGCTCTTTGGAACAGAAGCTTCTACGCAGTTTGTTTACAGACACGTAAAAAGAAGAAGAACGAAGTCAGCATTGTTTTTTTTTTTTTTTTTTTTTTAAATTCTAAAATTTAAAACATGAGTTTAAAACTTATTATTACATGGATGAGCTTCATTTACTAGTGTTTTTATGGTAGAAGAAGTAGGAACAAGTCACCAAGAAAGAATTTGTTTTTTGATAGTACAATTACAGGTTCAATCAGGCTGTTTTTGACATCTAGGCGTATGCTACAGAGTGTCTAAACAAAGAAATACATACTATAAAACACGATTGTGAAAAAAAAAGAGGAATGATACACGGTGCTCAGAAAGCTGTAAAACTTCAGCAGAATCCATTCACAGACATCACCAACAAACCAGCGCTTAAAGGAAAGGTTTACAAAAAAAGCACGCTAGAAAAACCACCAGCAGGCCATGACACACTGTCCAAGTATTCTAGGGCCGTCACCCAGCAGTCTGAAAGAATGAAGAACACGCTCAAGATGATGTCGATTTCAAGAGAGCCTTCTTTGGTTTGCAATGCCAGCAAAGACTGCGGCACAGAAGAATTGATTTTAGAGGGGGAGACGCTTACCAACAGTCTTGATGGGGAAGCCGATGCCAACAGTTCGCAGGAATCAGCAGTCGAAAAGCCACAGAGGTTTGTGCAGAACCTGGACAGCAAAAGAGTGCCTGCCATCAACAGTCTTCCTAGCTTTTCTTTTAGCTACAGCTTTGCCGGATCATGCGGAAACAAAGACTCCAAGAGCAAAATAACAAACGAAAAAGTAAAGCTTTTTTCAAAAAGACTAAAAGCTGCAAGAGATGCGTACGAAAAAGAGCACGCAGCAATGACTTCAATAAACATGGAAAGCCACAGCCAGCTGAGCATGGCAATTGCAGAGTCGCTGTTGGACTTGACAAAACAGTAGCGGGCGCTGACAAAGTAATACATAAGAAACACTGCCTCAGCGCAGATATAGCTAACATCATTATATATGCACATGACAAAAAAGGCCCAAACGCTTGGCTGACCACAGGGTGAGGTGCCGCGTTGGGCTGAATAACACAAGATACGAATACATGAACCTCAGCGCTGTGGTTGTAAAAGCCATGCATGCTTGCGCCACAAACAGAAGGAAACGATGGCACTATGCTGCCAGCCCAAGCAGCTAACCATCAAAGCAGCTTCGGCAACACCAGGTTTTGCAAAGCACGTGACTGTGTCTTTATTCACGCTTTCGGGCAAATTGCACGCTGGATATGACTGCTGCGCACATGTTTTTTCTCGAAAAGGCTGGCTGCTCAACAGTTGTTTGATATGGCCTCTGGAAGAGAACCACAAGCAACAGAAACCGAGACACACACAATGGACACTGAGCAAGCACAAAACACAGCCCACCAGTTTGACCACGACAAGCTGCAGCAGGTCTACGACAGGATCGCAGGCAACCCAGACAACGAGGCGTACCCGCCCATAGTGCCGCAGCTGTACTATGCCATAAACGACATCAAGGTCAACGGGAGCCCCGACAGCGAGCTTTCAGCTCTGGCCAGCGATGCAGACAGCAGCGCCAAGAAGGCGCATACAGACAAGAACATCTCGATTGTTTCATACGACGAGGAGGAAGCAGGGACCGCCAGCATACACACAGGGACAAAGAACCTCGAGAGCCTCACCGCTCCCATTAGGTACAGAATCAAAGTGGCCAAGCAGCTGTTTGAGGACGAGCTGAAGACGCAGTCTGCGGGCCCTGCCAGCAGCACGCTTCACCTGCACGAGCTGCTCCAGACAGACGTGCTGTCGTGGGCGATGAAGATATCAGAGCTGGAGGCCGAGCTGGCAGCTAAACAGGCCAAGCTAGAGACGCTGAAAGACAGGATCAAGACTGTTCTTGAGTAGGCACATGACTCTATTACCCGCCTTCACATGCTTTGCCCTCCGGAGCCAGGGAAAATTTTTCGCTCTCCTCTGCCGTTCCCATTCACTTCTACATGGGAAACTTTTATTTATGACAAAGCTGAATGGCTCTACGTAAAAATTTCCGAGAGTGAAATTTGAAAATTTTTTTTTTTTTTTTTTTTTCCTTTTTCAACATCCTGATTTTGTTGGTGAAAAGTGTTAACATGAAATTTTAAAAGTGAGCACTGGATTCATCACTGGACGCTTCTTTTAAGAGGAGATAAAGGGAGAGAGATGGATACAACAACCGTGTTACATAAAAGACTAAAGCTTAACAAAATAGAAAGAAGACTATCTACCCACGGCTCAGCACACGTTATTATTTGAATCTACTCAAGACAACATTTTTTTTCCATCTTCAGCCATAATAACATTTGAGTTCAACAGATTTTTTTCACCCCTCACACTACCACTTTATCTTACAAACAACTAACAAACAACCACACAATGTCTAACGCTGGATTACAAGTTGGTGACTTATCCCAATTCCAAAAGCACTTAAACCAGGTTCAATCCACTGTTGAAGAAACCAACATCTGGAACTCCAACCCTGTTTTCAAGTACTTGAACACCATTTACCTAACCATTGATGAAAAGAGAAGATCTTTGGACTTGGTCAACCCTGGTACCATTGAAAACATCAACAAGGAAGTCACCAGAGATGTTTTCCCATCCTTGTACCAATTCACTGGGTTGAAGGCTGAAATCAACAAGACTTTTTCCATGAGCCCAGTTTTCCAAACATCCCACTCCTTCTCCTCCGGCTCTGAACACTTACCTAAATACGCCTTTTCTTGTGCTTACATCAACGACAAGTTCTTTGCTCAAAGTAACGTCGACAACTCTCTAGGTATCAACGGTAGAGTCAACTACTCCTGGTCTCCAACTTCCATTTCCAAGTTGACTTTACAAATGTCTGGTAGAGCCGATCAACCAAACATGTATCAGTTAGAACACGACTACCAAGGCTTGGACAACTCTTTGAACTTGAAGGTTTTGAATCCTACTCTAGGTGACAACAACGTCTTTTTGGGTGTTGGTGTTGCTTCCATTTTGCAATCCGTTACCAAGAACCTAGCTTTCGGTGTTGAATCTGTTTACTCTAAGACCGATGCTTCTCAACCTGCAGACTCCGGTATGTCTTACTACACCAAGTACACTGGTGCCGATAAATCATGGATTTTCACTGGCCAATTACAATCTAACGGTGGAATGACTGCTACTTTATTCAGAAAGCTATCTGCCAATGTTGAATTAGGTCTAGAGACCGGCCTAAAAATGGCTATTCAACCTGTCAACCACCCTGTCACCGGTGAACCAATTGGCCACATGCCTGTTTTAGAAGGTTTAACCACTTTGGGTTGTAAATACGAATACAGATCTTCTAGTTTCAGAGGTACTTTAGGCACTGATGGTAAAGTTAACGTCTTTGCTGAAAGAAAGATCTTACCAACTCTAGGTGTTTTGTTCTCTGGTGAAATCGATCAATTCAAGGGAGAAAGCAACGTTGGTTTCGGTATTCAATTTGAAACTGCTGGCTCCCACGAAATCATGATGGCCCAACAAGGCTTAGACCCTAACGGTAACCCACTACAATAAATATAAAGTGTACTCATTACTGTCAATATCTATATCACTGGGAATAGTTATGATGCAATTTTTTGAAAGAACTCAGAGAAGAAAAAGAAAACATCTTGTTTAGCGCAAATAGAAAATTGGACAGATAATCATATATATATATATATAACTTTATATTTAACATAAATCTCTTGTATTTAATGAAATCAATATGGATTTTTATTTATTTATATTTAAATGAAAAAAACCCCCCTTGCTTTAACTTTGCATTGTGTGTGTGCATTATATTTATCATTTCTATATTTCTGGCTTCAAATTTACTTTCTTAACAGATTTTGTCGATAAGTTTGATAAGTTTCTATACTCTCCGTTTGATACGTTTCTGGGTATATTTGAGTAGTCTAATGTGCTGTATCTTTTATACCTATTATTGGTCTCCGAATTGACTCTTGTATTTACTTCGTTATCTTGTTTTATGTTTTCCAAAGAAGAATCTGGTCGAATGTCTATCAAAGACATTCTTTTATACAAAGTTGATGGCGTAGATATAGCTCTCTTTTCATGCTTTTGGATTGCTGAATCAAAATTAAATTCGTTCATCTTTGAGACTGCATCTTTAAACATTTTCAGTATATCAACAGTGTCGATGTTACTTTTATGTACGAGTGTATTAGACTCACTAGTATGCCTGCTGTTTTCAATACTCTGGTTGCATGTTTTGCTGTACACGCTATGGTCTGCCTCATCATCATCATCGCCATCAGATAAATAAATGTCAAGCTCAGAAACATCGTTTGGTGTCTTCTTAAATTCCACAACCACATTATCACAAAATTCACTGCAAATTGATTTACTTTCAAAAGTCAGAATCCATACTTCATCCTCACAGTTAAACCAATAAAGCTTGACATTGAGATCGTCAAGCTGCTCCATCTTTACTTTGCTGAAAAAGGGCTTCAAAATTTTGTCGTTTTTCCCAAGGGTTATGTACTTTCCTATGCTAAGTTTGTTTTCGTTGACATCATTCATGGTTTTGATTTCGTAAATTTCGACGTTATCTTTCATTACCAGGCATTTCTGTCTTTTGTCATTGTCGAACTTGTAGACTGTTACATGGTCATTTTTAAAGATTGTGAATCTGGTGGCTGACATTGGCCTATTTTTTTTCATGCTGTGCTTTGAAGTGCTGGTTTCATTAGTTTTTTTGCTATCGGCTTTGATGTGCAATATGTTTTTAAGTTTAAGCCTTTTGCTGTTGGTTGAAGAACTATTGAACATGTGTATTTACTTGCTGTTGATTATTATTATTTTTTCAGTTCATAGGCAATATTATCAGTACTCAAGTCAAGTTTTCTCCTACTTTCTTCTTCTAACTTAACATAGACTATATGCTTAAATCTACTGATTATAATAATATTTGCAGTGTTTTTGATTGTTGTTGGATTGAGTTTTTTTTTAAAAAAAAAAAATACATTCATAAAAAAAGTAAACAAACAATTTTTTTTAAAAAAAACATGAAAAAAACATTTAACAGTAAATCATAACATTCGTTTTTAACATTAATTTAATGGGCGAATATCTGAAAACTGAAAGAGTAAACGAATTAAATTGATTTGAATGCTTTTGGTATATAAAAACCAACTTATAATTTGGAAACAGAAAAAACAAGAAAACACTTAAGTCTGGGTTAGTCATTGCATTAAATTCATTTCTTAAATATTTTATAGTTCTATATGCGTGTTAGAGCATATATATTCATACATATAAAAGTGTGCTATGTTTGTTCGTATCGTAATGTTTGACATCGACAGTAGCTATGGGCAATAAATGTTTCATTAATTTATTTGTTTTCATATTCTTTTGTTGACTTAAATTCTTTCTCTTCCAACTAATGCATCAGCAATCTTTCTGACATCATTCCAATGAATATCCTTAGGCATTCTGTTGATTAGGTCACTATCAGTTTCGTATATTTTTTTAATGGCAGTGAATTGCAAGTGAGAGCCTTTGGTACCCAAAACAGAAGCAGTCTCGACCAATTGGTCCAAAGCATCGTTGCTGTCACTGTATTCAGATTTACCTAGCTTGGATTGATACAACAATCTGGCAACATCGTTTGTGTCGACACTGTTTTTACCAAACTCTTCTAAGAACTTGACAGCTTTAATAGCCAATCTTGTACCTCTTGTTCTATCAATTGGAGATGGCAAACCACCTTGCTGAACATGCCCTGGAATGGCTGCCTTAGCGTCAAATGCTCCTTTGGCTTCTTCAGTCAAAACATTAGCCAAAGTGTGGGAATCCCAGGTTTTTAGCGATGCGTTTCTAGCCTTCAAAACAAGCTTACCAAATCTGTCTCTGCCTTTAGCAGTTTTGAAAGATTCTTTCAAGTTCTGGATGTCTTTTTCTAATTGTAAAATAGAAATGTTGCCTTCTTCTGGGACATATGAAATTTGAGCACCACAAGCCAGAGCAGCCAAAGTAGTCAAGTAACCGGAGTTTCCACCTTGAACTTCAACAACAAAAGCTCTGGCTCTAGTAGAGGAGGCAGATTGCTTGATGATATCACAGTATTGCATCAAAGAGTTCAAAGCTGTATCAGCACCTAATGAGTATTCTGTTCCTGGAACGTTGTTTGACAAAGTGGCTGGAATCAAAACCATTGGAATTCTGAAAGCTGGGTAGTCCTTTCTGGCTTCTTGCAATTCTTGCAAAGAGACTAAAGCTTCAAAACCACCAACGATAATCAAACCATCA
Source organism: Hanseniaspora hatyaiensis (nom. inval.) (assembly GCA_030573555.1). Classification (NCBI taxonomy): domain Eukaryota; kingdom Fungi; phylum Ascomycota; class Saccharomycetes; order Saccharomycodales; family Saccharomycodaceae; genus Hanseniaspora; species Hanseniaspora hatyaiensis (nom. inval.). Next base: position 26,386 of record JAJMDM010000124.1, read on the forward strand.
AATTTGTGTTTTTGGAACATAGCAGCAACATCTTCGATACCAGCTTCAGTAGCAGTGTGTCTGTTAGTACCAATTTCACATCCACCTTTTGATTGCCACCCAATTAGTTGCTTCCATGTTAAAGCGTGAACGGAGTCGTGTCTGACTAAACCGGTGAAACCGTTATGAATAGCCAAAGCATTGTGACCTTGAGACATACAGTAAGTAGTAACTGAGTAGACTGCACTGTTCATACCACCAGCTGGAGCACCAATGTTAATAATACCGATGTTTAAACCTTTATCTGTGACTTCCTTTGGCAGTGTTTTGTCAGAAGAGTTGATGCACATGAAGTTGTATAAGTGCTCCTTGAATTCAACGTCTCTTAAAGACATAGCCTTGTCAAAGTCTTTGACAGCAATAGCATCTGCAACAGACTTGGTTAAAGCAACAGATTCCATCAATGGTTTTCTGGTAATCTTGTTTTCGTTGATGGCAATTAATGGGGATGGAGTCTCTGGAGTAGATTCCAAAATAGCGTTAACGGCTTCAACACCTTGCAATGTAGCCAAGATTCTGTCGTAGGCAACAGCGGTACCACCTCTTTGGACGTGTCCCAAAATGGTTATTCTTGTGTCTAATTTCAATCTGTTAGACAAAACCTTGTGTACGTCATCACAAGTAATTGGGTTCAAGCTGTTGTCAATGGCACCTTCAGCAACAATAACAATGGTTGTTCTCTTACCATTGGCTCTGTGTCTAGTAACAATTTCACTCATTTGGTCTTCCCAAGAGTTTGTTTGAGCTGGCTTTTCAGGAATAAAAATGTAGTCAGCGGAGGTGGCAATACCAGCCATCAAAGCCAACCAACCACAGTTTCTACCCATCACTTCAACAACGAAAGCTCTGGAGTGGGAGTATGCAGTAGCTTCAATGTAGTCAATAGCAGTACAGATTCTGTCTAAAGCAGAGTAGGCACCAATAGTAGCATCAGTGGTAGACATATCGTTGTCGATAGAGCCAACTGTACCACAAATGTTTAGATGCTTGTATCTGTCATATAATTCTTGGTTGATAACGTTGGTTTCTAGCAGTTCTTTGATAAGAGAAGGCCATTCGGATCTGAATAAATCGGCACCGGTTAAGGAACCGTCACCACCACAAACGATCAAAGCATCAATACCTGCGTCAATCAAGTTCTTACAGGCAGTTAGTCTACCTTCTCTTTGTCTGAATTCCATGCATCTGGCAGTACCAATGTTAGTACCACCTTCACTTAACCAGCCTCTGACAAACTCCCAGGTGCATTCTTTGATGTAGTCAGCACCACCTTTGACCAAACCCTCGTAACCTTCCATGACACAGTAAGCTCTGCATCCTCTGTTGATGATGGTTCTGACAATGGCTCTGACGTTGGCGTTCATACCTGGGGCATCACCACCAGAGGTCATGACGGCAATGGCCTTTTGATTGGTTTTTTGTTGAGTTAAGGCTTCGCTCATTTTTGTTTTTTGGATGTTGTGTACAAATCAGTAATTATTGTGTATTCAATGTTACAAACGACGTGCGTGTTTTTTGTAAATATTGAGAAGTCAAAGAAGAGAAGTGCAGGGTGTTTGATGCAAACCAGGTCTTTGTTTATATTTACCAAAATCGATGCTGTAACGTTTAGTGTATACTAAAAGGGATTATTGACTAGCGTAATAATCTGTTTGTGTTTTTGGGTTGTGAGTCTAATCTATCTTTTCCCATCAAATAAGAAGAGAAAGGCTCTTATTGACATGTTTATCCAGTAAACATTCCATCATTCGTAAGCACAAACAATAATAAACAAAAAAACACTTGCACAGCTGCTTTCCTAATGTCAATGCTGCAAATTACTGTATATCAAACACTCTGCTCTCAAATATCATATAAAAGGTTCATCTGGAAAACACACCATGAATCCAGGCAATCAATATATACCTACTACGTAGGGCTTCCCAATTGAACCAGTGCGATACTGCAATTTCCCTTCATGTAACATGATTTTTTTTTTTTTTTTTTTTTGAATCTATACATTTTTCATATACTTGGAAAATACCTGGTACTAAAAAAACCACAGCATGTGTAGCAGAAGGATAGTGAGTGAGCCAACGGGTAAAGGAACTCGTTCAGAAACATGGTTCGTTTTTTTAAGAGACAAAAACAAAAAAGAGAATATGCAAATACAGGAACTTCAGGTCCGAAAAAGGAAGGTGGACAAAGGCGTGACTCTGGGTCGGCACAGGAACTTTTTTGCACAGCAGACGGAGCACGAATAAAAACGTGTGATTTTTTTTTTTTTTTTTTTGATTGCAAGAATAGTGAATAGCGGGAGCTTCAGGCAGATATCACGTGACAATACACGTGACATAACCGAAAAAAGCAAAGACAGCTTTCTACAGCACGTGCTCATCACGACGCTCTAAAGCACAGCCTCCTGGACCAGTTTTTCGTCAACCCTAAAGCCGTCTTTAATGAACTCCCTGTTGGTTTTCAGTATCGTAATGTAAAACATCATCTTAACCACGGCAATGTCTTTGTTATCGAAAAGCACAGACGAGGGATGCAAGGCCAGCAGAACGTTGGACTTCCCATCTAGAGATTTTTTCATTTGCTTGTAGTTACCATTTTTGACATTTCCAGAGCCAAAGCTCTCCAATTTAACTATGTTGTTCGGATATCCTTTTATAAAACAGTATTTTATGTCATTGAAATTGGTGAAAACATCCAGGTCTTTCTCAAAATCCTCAAGAAACTCCTTGCTCTCGTTTTCAAAAAACTTTTTCGTTGTGCTCATGAGCTGTCTGTAAACAAACAACACTCTATTCATCATTTTAAAAGACACTGCCATTCGTTGGCACCATTTTTGAGAGTATCCGGTGCTGGCCCAATCCAAAAAAACAAGCAAATAAAAAAACAAATCACCTAGGCAGTCGTCTCCATTGGAGTCTTTATAAGTATTCATCTTCTCTTTGTAGTGTTTGAAAACGTCTATATCTTCAAAACTGGAGCCTTTATCAGCGTTTTTTTGCTCATCTGGATGATTACTGTCTTTTTTGGTGTTATTAACCTGAATTTTAAATTCCTCCAGCATTGCAGCTATAATCCCACAGCTTCTCACACAGTTGTTTGAGCTTGCTACAGACAGCGTTTTTGCTATCCCAATATCACTTGGAAGATCACACATGAATTTACCCAGTGATGTTAACTCACCTGTTTCGCTTATCCCGCCTAATTGCAACAACCTTTGCATAGCTAGTCTCCATTGTTTCAAGTCTGGCTTGTCCATCATTGGCAATTCTTTCAAAATCTCTGCCAAGCTTAACCCGAATCTTAGAAGCTGAACAAGCACCTTGGACAAATTTTCTCTAAGAATTTCTGGTACCGGCACACTTTCCATTTTTTCAGCATAATGCTGCTTTGTATACAATCTATAAACAGAACCTGGCCCAGTTCTACCAGTTCTACCAGCCCTTTGGTTTGCCTGGGCTCGTGAACAATTTGTCACCACTAGTTCTGATATTTGAGTTGAAGAATTCATCGTTTTAATTTTAATTTTTCCACTGTCAACAACATACTTAATATTAGGAAGTGTTATTGATGTTTCAGCAATGTTTGTTGCTATTATGACTTTAAAGCAGTTTTGTGGAATTCTTTCAAATATTTTTATTTGCTCTTTTAAAGGCAAATTAGCGTATATTGGATACAAAAGCATGTTATTTATTCTCATGCTTTGCATTTCTTTTTCCAATTTTTTTATAAGCAAATTTATTTCGTCTTGACCTGTAAGAAACACAAGTATGTCACCTTTATCTATAGTTTCATTCTGGATATCTTTTTGAATTTTCATGATCGTTTGCAAAGAGTTTTCAATGTAGTTATCTCCATCATTTTCTTTTGTTAAATAATTTATTTTTACAGGATAATTCTTTCCTTCAACTTCATATATTGGACAGCCATCAAAGAAATCTGAGAATTTCTGAGCATTTATCGTAGCAGAGGTGATTATTAGTTTAAAGTTCTTGCTCACATTTGGCAAAACTTTGTATTTTAAAAGCGATAGAATTATGTCATTGTTTAATGTTCTCTCATGGGCTTCGTCTATTATAATTGTGTCGTAAGACAGTACAGAATCTAAGTTCCTGATATTCTCTATGTTTTTTATGTTCTGTGTTAACTCTTTCAGCAAAATACCATCAGTTGCATATTTGATTCTTCCTTTTTGAGAATCAAACTTCTCATCAAAACGGACACCATAACCTACTTCTTGCCCTAACGGTACATTCATTTCCTCACTTACTCTTTGAGCAATACTTATAGCAGCTAGTCTTCTTGGCTGGGTAACACATATCTTCTTTCTGTTTAAATCATTTACTAGAAATTGGGGCATTTTTGTGGATTTACCTGAACCTGTGTGCCCTATTATTATAACTACCTGATTCTTTGAAATCAGTTCTAATAATTCTGGTTTATGTTGTTCTATGGGAAGTTCGGATTTAGTGTCTTGAGAATCATCCGTTTCTTCACTTTCTGAATAATCATCGTCTTTATCTGTTTTCTCTTCTTCCGATTCAAAGTTGAAGTCCTTTTCAAAAACAAAGTTAAATTCTGGATTAGCTTTTGGCAGGTTTGGCTCGTTTTTTTGCAGTTTGATGTCATTTTTTTGTAGCTGTGCTTTTTCCCAAGCCCCTTGCTTCTGCACTTTTTGTTTTTTAGACGGCCGTTCTGCTTCCATATTTTATTTGCAAATAACTATTTATTATAGGCTTAATTCTTGGTGATCTACTTTTGATTTTGTTTATTCACATTGTAGTTAGATGAGCCAGATTGTTTTAATTTTAAAAAAAAAAAAAAAAGAAATAAGAAAACAAAATTGATAATTAAAAGCTGTATAAAAAAACATAAACAAAAAATTAAATGCATCATTATAATATAAACTGAATCTAAGGCATCACGTGCAAAGTTATAATCACAAATAAAAAACAAGTTTAATCAATTAACAAAATATAATAACCAATATAACATAAAAAAACAACAAACAATACTTAAAGGGCAATATCTAGTTTTAAATAATAAATTCAAATAATCAATATAGCTTAATCAACACAAATTTTGCAATTGTAAATAATTGATTATATTAATAAAAATGTATGCAATTTTTATATCTAAATTTGCCAATAAATCCAGTAGTTGCCAGTAATTTGCATGTACAATCTAAAGCTAATAAATGCAGATATTTTTTTGATTTTGATGTTTTTATAATTAAAAATATACTTTAAAAAGTAGCTTTAAAAAAAACACCATCCATTTGCTTTTAGGTTGCTTTATTTTTTAAAACGAAAGAAAGATTAAACTACTGCGCATTAGAACAAACAAAATCAAACAATTTGTCATTAAACCATGTCCTACATTACTATTTTTTTTGTTATATTTGCCTGCAGTAGAATTGCATTTGCAAAAAATTACACAATTACCAAAACAGTAACAGTCACTGAAAACTTTGAAAATTTAAACTCAGTAGATGCTTCCAAACCATGGTTAACAACCTCATTAGTCACTACACACTTTGCCGAGACTTCTTTGCTACCTAGCTCTTTTTACAATGAGGATTTGTTTGAAACAGGTTTTGAACCTACGCCCAGTTACAAATCAGTGTTAACAGCCAGTTTAAATACAAATGAGACTTCATGGTTGATGCCGTTATTACCAAGTTCCCATTCAGTTGAGACTTTTGATAACAGCAGAACCTTGGACGCAGCAAAAACAGAATGTATTAAAAATATTTGTTCAAAAACAAGTTCAGAACAAATAAGGGCTACTGCAAATGTACCAAAAACAGTAACATCATGCACCATTTCTTGCTCGGGCAGTAAACATGCAGAACTGACTTCAATATTTTCAACACAAATTAAGCCTTCAACCTTTGAACATAATGTCAGCAAGCCTATTTTGATGCCATCAAAGAGTTTTTATTTTACAACAAAAACTAACTTATCAAATGACACTAATCATAAAAAGGAAAAACAAGACTCTTATAGTCTTATTAATGAGTTTACTGAAAATTTTGCCAACAATTTATACTCTAAAAATTTTGTATCCATAGTTGGCGCTATACTACTTAGCCTTTGCTTATAACTTAAAAATTTTTAAAATTTGACTAAGAACAATGCATGGCATGATAACAATGTTTCAACAAAAAAACTTGCTTACTGTTGTTTAAGCAGGCAAATCAATTTTTTAATGAAACAAAAATGATTACTGCTCATAAACAATTAAAAACAGAAAAACAGCTTATATATTTCTTTTCTATAACAAAATAATAAAAATCAATAAATAATTCATTCAAAATGTAAAAAAGTTTATCAATGAAAATAATAGTTGTAATAGCAGTGAAAAAAAAATATGGCAAAATAATTAGTAATGGTAAGAACAATTCAATATAGCAGCAATTCAGACCTAGAATCAATGAACCTTATCTGATTTTTTTTTGTAAGAACATCATAGAAAGCAAAATTTAATTGCTTGCTAAATGTTTGCCTGTTTTTGCATGAACAAAAGAGGCAACGACGGCTTTAAAGTGGAAAATAGAACCTGCAACGCAGCAAACGTGAAAAATTTGATGGCTATTGAAAAAATAGTCAAACTTGCCGGGCTTGTAATAGCATTCTGGAATTTTGAAACCATAAATCACAGCACCTGTAATGTAACATAAACATTCGTAGAAAACGTGAATCATTTGGACTCGTTTTATAGCTTCTTCAATACCAAAAACAAAACAACCTGTGATTATAGGAAGTAAACCTGAAGCAGCAAATAAAACAAAGAAGCTTGCTCTGACAGCTTTCCAATCCTTGCTGTTAAATTTATCATTAAGAACAAAAACACCACATGTAGCACCAAAGATTGTGGTCAAGATTGTAAACAGTTTGCACAAGAACAAATGATCATGAAATCCATAGTAAAGAAGAGAAATGATAGATGTTGATATCAAAATGATTATTCCCATGTAGTCGGCTTTGGACCACAAATCACTTAAGTTTTCCGAATGCTGCTTAAAACAGTGAAAACAACTAGAGCAGAATAAACACAAAAAAGCACCTAAAAGAAATATGTTAACCATTATGTAGTCTATAGTGTCCATCGCCTTATGGTCAGGACCTAAAATAGCTGAAAGCTTCTTTTCAAGCATAAAATCCGTAAAAAATATAAGCAAAAACAGATACACAGCACTAGGAACCAAGTGACTCCATATATTAATTGTTTCGTTGTGCATAATCTTGAGACTGTGTACACATTTCATAACAGAGTTTGTTTCCTGCACATATCCGCTATAAATGAATTCGTTGTCTTGCTGCCACTCGTCCAGCTGATCCCAATTTACTATGTTTATCTTGTGATTAGAGCCTCCAGCAGTTTTGGGATTCTCTGCTGCAGTTAAAACAATACTGCTTCTTCTTTTCTTTCTATTTGTGACAATTGTTGATGTTCGTCTGTCGCTGTCAGTTATATCTTTTATTGTCATGACTACACTGCCGGTGCTGACTGTGCTACTAGCTCTTGATCTAGCGGACATTGTTGATGCTGATACAGTGTTGAAGTTGTAAGTTATATGGTTTTGGGCAACATCTTTTATTTTTTTTTTTTTATTCTTACAGATTTAATGTATAAAACAAGTATTTCAAAGAATATCTGTTTACGAATTGACGATGAACTTTGTTGACTTGTTTGTCTTTATAATTGTTTAATTGATTAATTAATTAATTGATTAATTTCTTTTTTTTTTTTTTTTTTTAAATCTCTATATATAGAAATCTAATTCGTTGAGTTTTTTATTTTTGTTGATGTTCCGCACGTGATACAACTTAGCAGCACTTATATGAGCTAAACGATTGTTAAACGAAATAATAAGTCAGCAAACAAAAACATTATTGTTGAAATCGCAGATCACTTGTGTTAGTATTGAAACGTATTATAGCAATAAAATAATTAGAAACTAGTTTATTTGTTATATATTTATGAAGTGAGACTTTTTCTTTATTTCTTTTTCTTTTTTTGTTATTAAATTTGTTAACGATACTTTTCTTTTTATAAGTCATCGTCGTATTTTATATTGAACCTTGCCTCTGTTTTTTCAGCTTCATCAACGCTTTTACAAACGGGACTTGGATAAAGGAAACTGTTTGTTTTTAAACTTTGACCACTAATTAGGTGATTTGAAATCACACAGGGGGAATCTTGGCTGTTCTGTTTCTTCATAGCGATGGTGACAAATTTATTATTAGGATTACTTAGACGGAATATAACTATATTGCATTTTTTACATATGATAGTTTCAGCTTTACTCAAATGATAAGAAGATAAATATAGTTTTTTCATACAATGTAATGCTCTACTACAATTATTGCAGTACGATTGATACTTGTCTGTGGTATTATCATCAACATCATTGCTCAAACACTGATTACAATCGTCCATGCTATTACATTTACAGTCAGCAAGCAGCAACAGACAATTTTTTTTATCACAGCAAAATGGAGAGTCAAATTTTATTATTAGCAAGTTAACTGCCATATTGCGGGTTACACATATACTGCAAGTGGGCACGATATGTTTCCCTGGCAAAATATATGAATTTGGACTGCAAACATTGACGGAACTGTTTGGCGTATTTTTGGCCTTTATTGAATCTGATCCAGGCAAACTTTTGTAACGTTGTTTTCCTATATTATGTTTACAAAATGACCAACTAAACTTTTTTTGATTTTTGCTATTTGAGATTTTTTTCATGAAAAAGAACTTCTTTTTAAATGACATCCACAATTTAGATTTCAGTGATTTTAAACATACACATTTTTGTGGATAAGAGTGTTCAGCATTGCCAAACATTTGAACCATCCCAGAAAATTTTGATCTTTTAAAATTATTTCTGAAGTCTACACATTTAATGTGAAAATTACGCTGTGAAAGCCATGAGCTATTTGAAATAAAAAATTGTTGAGAATACGCATCAGTTTCAATCATGTCAGAACTTGAATGTCTTAATAATTTATTTTTTTTGTTATCAGCCAGTTGAACAGCAGATATACAATCAAAAGAACAATGATTTCTAGTTTTGACTTTGTTACCATTCGGGGTTTTGGTTTTTTTAAGCAGCCACTTGTGTATTTCAGTTATACTCATTTTTCTTAACTTACCTAACACAACCTGGCAACGATTTTTAATTTTATAATATTTGTTTAGCTTGCTGTTTTTTTTATTGTTATTTTGCTTTAGTTTTAAAGACGGTTTATTTACACAGTTAAAGTTTTGCTCATTAATGCTACCATGGGTTGTCTTTAATATGCAATTAGAAAAGTCATTTGTTCGGTTTAAACTGGTTGAACAATCAGAAAAGTCGTAGTTTTTTGTAGACACTGAATCAATAAATTTACATGTAGCTCTTGGTCTTTTGACTTTGTATTGCTCGCTTTCCAAATAAGAATAGTACTTTATAGTAGACGGGAGGTGCTTGTTCTCATCTGATTTTGTGCTATGTACAAATCTACTGCTATTTAAATTATACTCTTTCTTTGCAAACAAATTATTTAAATCAACATCACTTTCTGGACTTAAAAATTGAAAGTTACCGCTACTTTGGAGATTAAACAAATCGTCTTTAAGTAACAAAAGCTGGTCTTGATGCAATACTTGATGCGACAAATATTTCTGCTCACCAATTTTTGGTGAAGACATGTTCTTACTCAAAATACAGTCAAATATACATACTGGCTCAGCTGGTTTTTTACAAAGCACTTGATACTTATTGTATTTGTTTAATTCTTTTATAAGATTCTCAACATCGAGCTGCAAACTATTAGCAAATTTGGACACCGTTGAAGACCGCTTAAAAATTCCTTTTTCGCTTTCGTCTTTGCTGTTATAAAAAAAAGTTGCTTGACTGTCATCTAGCTCTTCAATAATCATTTGCCAGTTATTCCAGAGATATCACAACGCTTTTATGTGGAAAAAAAAACATCAAGCAACCAGGCCGCAATTTAAGGTTTTATGCGTTTATCTTGCATTGCTTTGTAGCAAACAATGAGTATACAAGAATCACATCTGTTGCCCTGATAGAAGCAAAGACCCCTATGCACATGAAATTAGACATCCACACCAAAAAACCATAAAAAACAACTTTTCAGCATTTTAAAGTGCAAAAATGCACACATCGTGGATTAAAAAGCAACATTACCGTTTTGTGAATTGATTAAAGCTTTTCCATTATGCTCCGCGGACCGATGCTTAATACAACGTCTTGCTGCGTTCTACACCGCTACACGAGTAATCACATGACCTAATGGAAGAAAACAGACCATGAAAAGTCTTGCAGAAAATTTTTTATTACTATAATTACTGCTTATGCTAACATTTCGGATTCAAATGTGTGAGTGCATATAGATTTTTATTTATTTTTTTTTTTTTTAAGGGACAAGGCATGATTGCTAGTGAAATAAAATTTTAAAACGATATATGCCAAATGAGGAAGCCTGAATTTTTTAAAAGTCTAGACTTAGGCACCGATATTTATTAATAACTTTTGGCATTCATGAGTGAACAATTGCACATTAATAACAAAGTCTGGATTTAGAAACCGCTAATTTCAACTGACAATCCCCAAAAGTCATCAACTAGTTGTATCATTTTGTTTTTTAATCAATTCTCGAATACAACAGACACAGTTGTCTCATTTTTTTTTTTTTCAATACATTCCAAATACACTCAACAATATAAACCTTGCAATCCATACAACAAGAACTTAACTTTTATCTGTCTAGTTATTTTTGTAAATTATTTTCAGTCCACTCTGTTGCCATTATCACATAAGCTTGCCAGCCATGTCTTCAAACAACAATCCAAAAGAATCCTCCTCCACCCCCACACTGGACCCAAAAAGATATTCCTCTTATATAAAAACAGACGGGTATCCAATAATATACAAATCTTCAGAACCACTGACTCCTTTAAAGAAAACAAATGAACACAACTTGCATTTGAACACAAAAAATTTGGTCACTCCTCCTCAATTAAAGAAGCACAATTTACAATCGCCCGACGATAGCGAGCAGGAAACCGATGATGACATTATCAACCACTACATACAAACACCAAAAACTGTGAAACACAAAGTTTTTTCACCAGCAGATTATCAATTTAAAGTGACAAAAATTGGTGACAATGATATCGAAAGCAAAGCTGAAAAAACACCTAAAGAAAACAAACCACCCAAGTCTAGTCCTCCTTTGATTCCTACAAATTCCTTGACAAATAGAAATACCATCAATAAAAGAGAATCCTTTCAAAAGGACACCGCAAAAACACAATCTTCAAACCCCGACGACACTCCGCATTTATCTTCAACAGAGTTGAACCTGTCAGAAGGATTTAAAAAAGAACAAGAAGAATGGGCTGAGAAAGGTGCTGCAAAAATAGTGCAGGAAGTGGAAGATAAGAAAACAGGAACAATCGTTAAAAAAATTGTTTCTAGAGGCATAAAAGATTTTAAATTCGGTCATGAAATAGGTGATGGAAGTTTTTCAAGAGTGCTTTTGGCCACCAGCGTTCATAACCCTGATGAGAAATTTGCTATAAAAATTTTAAGTAAAGCTTATTTAGTTAAGCAAAACAAAGTGAAGTATGTAAACATTGAAAAAATGGCCTTACAAAGGTTAAACAAATTAGATAAAGTTGTAAAAATGTTTTTCACATTTCAAGACCAAAACAGCTTGTACTTTGTTTTAGAATATGCGCCAAATGGAGATTTTTTGTCTGTTATGAAAGAATACGGAACACTTAGTGAAGAATGTACAAAATACTATTCTGCTCAAATAATTGCTGCTATAGAAGATATACACAAAGCAGGTATTATTCACAGAGACATAAAACCAGAGAATATACTTTTAGATGCAAACAGGAAAATAAAGCTGACCGATTTTGGAACAGCAGCAATTCTTGAAAAAGACGAATCAACAAAAAGTTTTGATTTGCTCACCAGGTCTAAATCTTTTGTTGGAACTGCTGAATACGTTTCACCGGAGCTTTTGAATGATAGCTATACCGACTACAAATGCGACATTTGGGCATTTGGATGCATTTTGTTTCAAATGATAGCAGGTAAGCCTCCGTTTAAAGCATCAAATGAATACCTAACTTTCCAAAAAGTTCAAAAGAACCAGTACGCATTTTCTGCTGGGTTTCCAACTGTTATAAGAGATTTAGTCAAAAGAATTTTGCTTAAGCAGCCTGAAAAAAGATTAGAAATTAAAGGAATCAAAAATCACATGTTCTACAGCGATCTTGATTTTGATACTCTGTGGGAAAGAGAAGCCCCTTTAATACAACCATACAAAATGAATGCCAAATCAATGGCGCCAATACCGGAGTTGACAAATCAACCTTTGCCATCAGATACTACCAACAGACTTTTGAAAAGACCATCAACACTAACAGTGAAACCTGTCAGCACATCTTCATCAACAGGATCCAGCGCTATTAGATCAAGGACTGCTCCTTCAACTCCAATCACAGCTACCAATCCCTCAAAAAAAAAGAGTGCTGTTGATCCAAGAACACAGGATATTTTAGATCAAGCTAATAGAAAAATTCTTGAAAGAAAAAGTAAAACTGGAAGCAGCAATAGCTCAAAAACAAAGATTGACGAGCCCAGAAATGCTGCAAAAGCTGCCATGTCAGGCAAAACAAAAAACAACATTAGAACCTCAGTCGATAAAAAAATAAAGAGCAAAAACTTTGATTCTCTTGATAAGTTAACAAATGTAACCAAAAATAGCCAGAAATCAGGCAGCTCTGAAAAGAACTTAAAAAGCAAAACTGGGTTACCTAAAAATGAATTTAATGGATATTCTGATTTAAGCACGGTAGTAAGCAATTACTTGATTCAAAATGAATATATTGTGAACACAGGCCTATGTGACTGTATATTAACCGAAACTTCACTAATTAAAAAGCTGCTGGAAGCAAAAAAGAAAAGTTTGATTGAGCTGCCGTTGTTTGAAGATTCTCACTACTTGAATGCTCGAAAGTCATTTTCAAAAGTTTACTCAATTAACAAATCCTTTTTGGCATATAAAATGCCTCTAAACTCTGAGCTAGACCCTAATTTTTGGCATGCTGATAATTCACAGCCTTTGAAATTATTAACTACAGATGACATTTACGACAAAAATAACGTACTTGCTCTTTCTCATTACGAAACCAAGTTGTGCTGTTTAACCAACATTGGTAGACTTTTATTGTTTGTGAAGACAAATAACGGAAGCGAATACATGCTTAATATGATTATTGAAATGAATCATAAAAGCAGCATTTTGAGAGAAATAACGCCCGCTAAACATGAACTAATGGGAAATTATCAATTTATGATCAGCGATGACGACAACAACACCGTTGTTTTTTCTATTCCTCAACAAGAATGCTTGCGTTGGCTAAATCAATTCAAAAAATGTTTATTTTATGATCAAGCTAGCCCAGCTAATGAGGAAAATGCTTCAGATCCACTTCCAAAAGAAAGAATGTTTGATTCTTTTGTTCACATGAAAGAAAACCAAAAAATGCAAAAAAAGAAAGTTACTAAACCCGAGTCTTCTGTTAAATTAGTAAGCGGACTACCTGTATTTGGAACAAGTAATGATTACCCAGAAAACAACGATTATGGTAGTTCTTCAGAAAGTTATGGAACAAGCACACCAAGCATTAGGAACAACAAATTAACATCTGTCAAGAAGTTTTTAACAAGAAAAAATCAATAAAACTCAACCAAGTGCATTTATATATTTTTTTTAATACGACAGCAAAAAAAGCAAATATAAAAAATCTGTTTGAAAAAATACAAAGCTGTTAGAATGAATCTGTTTCTTATTTCAATTACCTCACATCTATTTTTTATTTAAAATCAGATAAAATAAAACCGTTTTCTTCCTATTTGAAATCAGAAGTCTAACGTCTAAAAAGTAATTTGTTTCATCATTTAAAAATAAAAACATGTGGTGTTTGGAATGCCAAAAAACAAAATGTCGCATTAAATAGCACAATGCATTGAATCAAATAAAATCAAAGGAAAAAAAAAGAAATGAAAACAACATCTAAAGCTAACTTCTAGCTTTAAACAGAAGATGCCATTTTAACTTTTTTTTTTAAACAAATATATTCACATATAGTACCTATTTAAATAAGCGCATCTTGTCAGGAAAACCAATTACTACCAATTTTTCAGCTAAGAAAAACATTGCAGATGGAGGAAATAGCCATGAAAAAGACAAAAGGCATAAAACATCTTCAGAAATTAGATTCTTGGTTTCTACTCTAATCATTGTATTTCTTTTAAAGCCAAATATAAAAGTCTAAACCATAAATATATATATATAAAACCTCATCTTTTTTATTGAACCTCGTTGAAAGCTAAACTCTTCCTACATTTTAAAAAGATCATCCCATCTTCTAGCCATTTATATACTGAAAAATTTCTCCTGGATGTGAAGGAAAAAAAAAAAAATTTTTTTTTCGCTGGTCTTGTCATCTCAAGCACAAACTTTCCAGAATTCTGCTACAAAACACATCAATTACATAAACACGTGACGTTCCACGCTGGAAAGTGCTTGCAAAGAGCTTAAATGAGCATTACTATGTTTTCTTTCACATACTGCTCAACAAGGTCGTATCTCATAACATAGATGCCGCCCACAATCAGTTCAACTTCTTCTTGCGTCTCTTTTATGAAAACACTGTAAGGCTCATTTTCCGCTTGAGTTTCAGGTGTTCCTTTTACAAAAATAAACACAAACTGCTGCATGTCAGGCTCAGCAACCATTTTGATGTTGCTGTTTGGATCGTTAATCTGTTGAAAATGATCGGGAAGATGCATCAGAACAGTGTTATTGTACAATTTGGCCACAATCTTGGCTTTGCTTTTCAGGTATCTGTACTCAGACTCGCTCACCAGCTTGTTCACCACCAGCCCTGACTTTTCCATCAAAGTTTCTTCGTCCCAGACAGTGAAGTCGTTTTCGTCCAGCAACATTAAAAACTTGTCAATTTTCTGTAGTCTGCAGCGCAGGTACGATCTCATCAGAAACTTTACTCTCTCCAGCTCTGCCTCCATACACAAAATGGGTATTTTGTTCAGCTTTTTTCTTATTAAAAGCTGCTCATTGCTTTTATTGTCGTTTGTGATTTCGGTAGTTTCCTCGCTTTCCTGCATCATGTTCCAGTAATCAATGTATTCTATTTGTCGTTTCAGGTTTTCAGTGATCAACTCAAAAACGTCCTTTTTGAAAGGAAGAAGTTCCGGCGACATTCTCTCGTTTCTCCAGGCAGTGGTTAATTCTAAATAGGCCTGCACATCGACCTGATTTTTTTCTGCTTTTGTTATTGTCTCTCCAATGAATGATGAGGTACCAGGAAACCCAGTCGATATGTGCGAGATCTCGTTCCTGTCGCTTACAAACGAGTTGTTCGATTCAGAAGGCATGTTTGTTGTTCCGTCTATTCTCGTGCTCCCTCTGAAGCTGTTGTTCATGATGTCACTCATGGATTTACTGGTGTTGGCAGTTGTGACGTTGTTCAAAGTCGTTTTGGAAAAACTCGAATTGCTGCTGTTTTCCAAATCAGCCAGAATGTCTTCAATGTTCATTGTTTGTGATGCTGCTGTGGATCGCTGCCTGGTTGTTTTATAAACTAAGAGTGTGCTGATTAACGTTTGGTTTTGAAAGACCTCTAGTAATCTAATCTCACTAAAATCACGATGAGAAGTAAAGTTTCACATTTTTATATAAAAAAAAAACAAACCGCTCAATTCACAATGCACAAGCTTTAATTGTACATTTTTTTTTGCTTTTTTCATGTTTTTCCAAATTTTTTTTTCCTGCTCGCTTTTTGGCAAGCGCGACGGGTTTCGTGTCCGCTCCACAAAGGTTTTGGTAGCGCCCACATTGTGCTTTATGCTAAGAGCTCACACGTGATATTCCATGCTACAAGAGCCTAAGGGCTGCGCAGACGAGCAAGCAGAGCTGCATCCATGATTTTAGAGCCACAGCGAGACAGACAACGAGGGGTTGTTTGGCTAATGCCATCATGAAAACCAGGAACGGAACGCAAAAATAAAATACAAGAAAACAGAAAAATACCAAACCCAGTTTCATTGCTGGCTTGTGTTCGTGAATGCCAATGACCATTTCTTAGCATTCATTTCGCCTGCCAAGCCCAATTACATAATTTCTGTCAAAATAATAAAAGCTGACTAAAGTCCGTTTAACAGAGTCATACAAATAAGCACACTTTTTTCACCTTTCCGCACATAATTACGCCATCCACCGTTAAGTTCGTTTAAAATTTGTCATTATTACTAGCTGGTTAGTAAAATTTTTTTTTTTTTTTTTTAAAAATATATCATGGATATAATTTATTTTCAAAGTAGCGTGACATCAAAGGTTAATGGTTACTGGGCTCGGTTAGAAGGGGTATATTTATGCTAAATGTGCAAATATATATATGCGTGTATATGTACATGCCTACCTTTTGGTCTTATCCTCCTTAATTGTTCTCGCTTTTTTTTTTTTCACAAAGCATAAGAGAACAAGGCGTGAAAGACCAGCACAACAAACAAGACCAACAAAATGTCCACATTCACAGATATCAAAACAGCTATTCAAGACTTCAAAGAAAACAAGTTCCTTATAGTCATGGACGACGAAAATAGAGAAAACGAGGGGGACTTGATCATTGCAGCCGAAAACCTAACATCCCTCCAAATGGCTTTTATTGTCAGATACTCCAGTGGATACATATGCGCCCCTCTTACAAATGAAAGAGCCGATGAACTGGATCTGCCATTACTTACAGATTTTGCTTACAAAGGGTCTAGCGATGCCAAAGGCACTCCATATACAATTTCCGTTGACTTTAAGGAAGGATCAACCACCGGAATTTCTGCCTCCGATAGAACTTTAACCGTCAGAAAGTTAGCTGACAACGTCACCGTCACCAAGCCAGAGCAATTCATCAAGCCAGGCCATATTGTTCCTTTAAGAGCCCATTCCAAAGGGGTTCTAGCCAGAAGAGGACACACTGAAGCTGCTGTGGATCTTTGTAAGCTTTCTGGGCTGAAAGAAGTTGGTGTTATTGGAGAACTGGTTAAAGAAGATGACGGCGAGATGATGAGATTAAAAGAATGTAAAGAATTTGGTGCCAAACACGGAATTAAGCTTATCACTGTTGAAGCTCTAGCCAAATACATCGAAGAGAATGGCTACAATTAAAAAAATTGGCTGAACGAAACAGAATATGAGTACCGCATATATGTTATAAGTGTTAAGGAGCTTTTCAATAAAACAAAAAATTTTCTATAAGCAACTTATATATATTATGATAAAAGCTCATAACGCATTTAGTACATAAAAAAAGAATTAAGCGTTTATTTTTTTTTAGCTGGTCTTTCTTTAACAGGAACCTTTCTTTCCTTTTGGCCCCAAACTAGTTTATGTGGAGTCATGAATGATTTAACAACTTCAGGAGTAACAGCGGCTCTTTTGTCTTGGAACTCTTTCACGAAAACTTGCAAAGTCTCAATACAGTGCTTCTTCATTTCACTACTCATCAGTTCACCTTTTTTATAAGCTTCTTCAACCCCAGTTAAAAATTCATCGTCGTCTCTGAAGAACTTCATATATTGGTAAGCAATGTCTACATCAACGTTACCACCTTTTTCTCTGTGCTCTTCTAAAGTAGCTTGACCACCAGAAAAGGCAAATTTGTTGATTTTCTTTTGGATTTGCTTTTGAGTGTCAGTCATGAAAATAGCACTGTTTTCATCAGAAGCAGACATCTTGGTGTTGAATCCTTGCAAAGCAGGGAAAAATTTGGCGTGCAGCAAAGATGGCTTGCTGTATTTCAACTTAACAGCAACATCTCTGCAAACTCTAAAGTATGGATCTTGGTCAATGGCACAAGGAATCAAAGATGGGGTCTTTGGAGGTAAACCTAAAACATCTGGGAAAGATGATGGGAAAGCAGTTGCAATTTGAATAGAAGCAAAATGGAACTTACCAATGCAATCACTATCTTTAAATCCGAAAACAGCTTTAGCAGTAGTACCGTTAATTTGTCTTGAAATTCTAACAACGTTTTCATAGAAACCACCTCCCATGTATTCCAGATCAGAGAAGATGAAAGTGTTTTCAGGATTAAAGCCACAAGCAATGATATCTTTACAGTTGTCCTTGGAGAATTGCTTGACATCGTCAATAGTTAGTTTTGGCTTGAACAAGAATTTCTCGTCATCAGTTAGCTCGATTACTAGTGGAGCATCAAAGACGTCTTGCAACCATTTGGTGAACACAAATGGAATCATATGGCCCAAATGCATCGAGTCTGAAGAAGGCCCTCTCCCCGTATATAGGAAGAATGGTTCACCGTGCTCGTACATGTCCAGTATTTTAGTGAAATCTCTTTCACTGAAAAAGATACCTTTTCTTAACCAATGGTGTGGCTTGTGACCGGTTATTTCTTCGAATCTTTGCAAAGTGGCTTCAGTTATTGGTGAAGTTCCAAATTTGGCAATTAGCTTGTCGTAATCAATACCTAATTCTTCTCCATCTTTTCCAACAGCTCCTTCAACTTCCCAAGGAGTGATGTTTTGCTCCTTTGGATCCAAGCTTGTTTCTTCTAATTTTTGTGCAATTTCAGCGCTCATAGTAATGTATAATTATAAATTTTTGGGTTTCGGGGTTTTTCTTTTTAAATACGATTAATTTATTTTGATCATAATAATAGCTTTAAACAGATAATATGTAAAACACGTTTTGAAACAATGTGAAGACTCATTAAGCGAACATGTTTATATCTGCCTAATGAAATATAAAATGGAAAATTTTTTTTTTTTTTTTTAAAACGACTGAATAACTCAGCAAAACTGTAACTCAGATAACATCAAGGCAGAAAAAAAAAAAAAAAAGAAATAGCAAAAAAATGAAAAGTTAAAAGCTAAATAATCATGTGACCAAGCAACAAGTACATATGCTAAATAGTTGAGTTTAAATAGTTGCTTACAGACTCGGAAGTATTTCTACTGGAGTCAGCTAGAACAGAAGACACATGACTAGCATTCAAAGTGCTGGCAATAGTAGCTGCAGAGTTGGTACTGTTTGCCGACAAGCCAGTTAAAATAGACAGAGTTGTATTCGCTACAGAGGTAGCCATTTCGCTTATAGTGCTTTGTACCGTTTCAGTCTTTATTTTTTCACTTGTTACAGCTGATGACAACTGTTCGAATATAGGTTGTCCGTACTCCACTTTTTTGCCATTTAAAACACCAGAAAAAAATAGCAGCCTTTTGAAAAACTTGAACCATATCCATAGTACTAATTTTAGCGGGCCTCTTATAATTCTTTTCCATAAAACCCATGATATACACAGTATCAAAAACCCAAAAGACAAGTACACTCTTCTTTTTTCTTTAGAGCCATTTTTTTCAATAAGCTTCATCAGCTTAGATGATTGCGACAGCAATGTATCCAAAATGTCAAACTTTTCATTCAAGTCTGTCAACATGTTTCCTTGTATGTATATTTCTTCCAAATTCAAGTCCGTTTGGAGCACGGTAGATTTTAGTATTTGATTAGATCTCACCAAAGAAGTAGTGATTTGTTTATTTTTTTGTTTTAATTTATCTTTGAAAGTGGTCGTAGTTACTTTTTCTGAGGCATCTGCAGATTTTACTTGTTGTGCAGAGCCATTGTTGTTCTTTGCTATTCTTTGCTGATAGTGCTTATATTTATCCAACAAATTGTTTTTTGCAGCGTCATTGCAGGTTTTTCCTGCCACCCTTTTTGACATTTTTCTGTTATAAATTCTTTCCCAGCTTTGTAAAAAATTAAAACTTTCAATAACAAAATCCAATTGCTTGTAAATATCAGCAAACCATTCTTTTTCATACTCAGAAAATATACTTTGCTTACCTTTTTCATTGCTATAAAGCAAATCTAGAACAGCTAGTTGCTTCTCATTTGACAAATGCTCATTGCTCACAATATCAAGTACATCAACAAAAGGATCTATTGGTATCGTTATTTGTATGAAGTCTTGAAGCATATTAAGATAAAAACAATACTGCTCTACACTATATCTTAGCTTGTTGGTTGTACTAGAAATTTTTGAAATTTGATTTTCTGTTAAAAAACATTTTGCTTTGTATATTTCATTAAACCCTGACAATTCTTTCCGAAGCTTTTGTATGGTGGTTCCGTGCTCTTTTAAAACATCTTCATTTGTGTTCATTGTTGCTGAAATTTTTTCTATAGGCTTGATATTAGCAAAATGAGTGAACTGGTTTAAACTTATTACTGATTTGATAAAAACCTTCACAAAATCAAATTCTTTTTATTAAAAGGCAATGTGACTTGGTTTAAAGAAACATTATCCTCTGTTAATTACTACTAAGTGTAAACGCCAGCCAGGGCGAATTATACTAAGCTCAATAAAGGTAGCAGGCAAAAAAAAAAAAACAAAAAAATTTTTGGTTGTTATGCGCAATTCTGAAAACTAAGCATACAAGTCATGTGACCATACAGGGGGTGAATGGTTTTTTTTCCTTGTTTAATCAATAGTGAAAAAAGACGTTCCCAAAAAAGCAAAACCATTTAATTATTGCACTCTAAATGCCTCCTGGTTTTCGAACTGATACATAAAAGGAAGCATATAACAAGTTTTAAAACAGTAAAAATCAAAAAAATCAAGGATTAGTTCTTACTGGTCGTAAGAAGCTCCTTCAGATGGGGCTGTAGGTGAGCAACTTACACGGGTTCGATTCCCGACTAATCCGGTACACTTTAAAACATTTACTATAATTTGTGTTTTTTATTTATGATTATTAGTGGTTATTTACAGCGCTTTAGTCGTAGAAAATACAGTGTTTAAGTACTGTTAACAAAACTAGCAGCTAAAAAAAAACACATGATAAGGTGTATAGATGCAAAGTCTATCACGCAGCTTTAGACACGTGTTGTCACCAAGGAAGCACTCTTGTTAAACATGACTCGACTGCTTTTTCAAGAACTCCATGTTCATAGCAAATAGTTTTAGCTAAAAATATAGAATAAAAAGCCCCACAAACTAGTTGTTTAAAGCTGAAAATAACCTAATATACATCCTTTTCCTGGGAAAGCAGCCCTCTGCGTATATCTGCCATAACTGAGCATTTTCCCAGGCAACAAGCCTAAAAGTTGACAAAATGTTTATTAAGAACAAAATTTTACAATAATTACTCACAAATAAAAAGCTTTTTTTAAATTATTGCATATAACATACATTTAAATGATACTTCAGTGATGTTCATCAAGCAAATATAACACGTGCCGCTGCTCGTTTATTAGCAAAACCTTATGAAATTCGTATATAAAAAAAAAAGCGTTATAAGCAAAAAAAAAAAAGAAAAGTGCTTATGAATTAACCTGTTCAGCTTTTTTTCAAACATAAGTTAACGACAACAAAAAAAAAAAAAAACAAGCTTGATTTGCTACTCTTTGTGTATAATGATTGTTTCCAAACACAAAAATAAGCATCATACGATGTAGTACTTCAAATATAAAAAGAATAATCATTTTTCTGATGTGTACACAATTTGGTAGATCAAATTTTATTTTTTCCATTCTTTCAGTGATCAAAGGATCATATTAGCCAAACCAAAAAGAAAAGTTCTTAATTTATAAAATGGCTACTAAAAGCAAGCCTCAAGCTAAACAGGTTTTGAACCCGAAAACTACAGACTTTGAGTTTTCCGGAATGCCAGGTGCCCTGGCCATTTCATTTGGACTACCAATTCTTATTGTAGTTTTGAATCAGATGATAAGACCTGACTATTACATCACTGGCTTTTTCAGCAACTTCAATGTTAAAGAAGTTTTGTTTGGGGGGCCCATTAAACCATTTTCCGATTACTTGTGGAATTGCAAAGAAACATGGTGCTATTATTTGATATGGTTTTTTGCTTTGGCTATTTTAGATGTTGGCTTGCCAGGTAAAACAACTAATGGTGTGCAATTGAGAGATGGCACATATCTTTCCTATAAAATTAACGGTATTGCAATCTCTAGTTTCTTAACTATAGTTTTGGCTTACAGATTTAAAATCACCAATGGTGCTATGCCCGAATTGCAGTATTTATATTCAAACCACTTGGAAGTTTGCATTGTTACCATTCTTTTTTCCTTTTTCTTGAGTTGCATAGTTTACATAATGTCGTTTGTTCCTTTGCTGTTTGGCAAGAAAAACGGATTGAAAACAAATGAAAAAATTTTAGCACTAGGAGGTAACTCTCATAACGTAGTTTATGATTGGTTTATTGGCAGAGAATTGAACCCTAGAGCAGGACCATTGGACATCAAATTGTTTTGTGAGTTAAGACCTGGTATGCTTTTATGGTTGCTAATAAACCTAGCTGCCCTTCATCATGTGTGGCTAAAAACTGGAACTTTGAACAACGCTTTGCTACTAATCAACATCCTGCAAGGATTCTACATATTTGATGGTGTTTTGAACGAAGAAGGTTGCTTGACAATGATGGACATTACCACTGATGGGTTTGGTTTCATGCTGGCTTTTGGTGACTTATCATTAGTTCCATTCACCTACTGTCTACAGGCCAGATATTTGAGTTGCAATGTAATTAACTTAGAAAACTGGCAATTAGCTTTAATTACTTTTGTAATGGCTTTAGGTTACTACATTTTCCATTCTTCTAATCAGCAAAAATCTGATTTTAGACAAGGTAAATTGCCACACATGAAAAGCATACAGACCCAAAGAAGCACCAAATTACTTTGCGATGGATGGTGGGCAAAGTCACAACATATAAACTACTTTGGTGATTGGTTAATTTCCTTATCATGGTGCTTAACTACTTGGAACTCTAATGCATTGACATACTATTACTCTTTATACTTTGCTACTTTACTGCTACACAGACAACAAAGAGACGAGCATAAATGCAGAGAAAAATATGGAAAGTCTTGGGAAGAATACGAAAAACAAGTTCCATATAAAATCATTCCATATGTTTATTAAATCATAAAAATCATTCAACAGGTTTTTTATAAATGACTTGCTAAAAGTTAAAACAAAAAAAAAAGAAAAAGAAAAGTTATGTATATATCTGTATATAAATAATAAACAAAAGTGTTGTTTATTTTGAAGAATCTCGCTTTTACAGCTGACACTGCCTATCTATTCTTGAACGTCTTTTGAATGCGAGTCAATCAAAGCTTGTTGGTATTTAATTAAGTTATCTAAAAAGTGCTTTTTGAAATCACTAGAAACTAGTTTTTTTTGGGTTTCATCAAGAGATTCAACATCAAACTTAACCAAAAAATCATCTTCATCATGCATAAACTCTGGGATATCAATTTTGAAGCTTAAAATTGACTCGTTGTCATTGACGCTTTTTAATTCTGCTTTAAATTGAAGCTTTAAATCAAAATAACAAATAACTTTTCCTTTTCTTTGAGAAACGTTTGAATCACCTGTTAATGAGCTTAACTCTATTATTTCTATTTTGTAGTCATTAGAGTCATAAACTAATGGTATGAAGTCTTGCTCGAAGTAGGATCTACTCCAGTCAACAGTGTTTTTTTCCACCCAGTGCCAATTTTTTGGATTAACTACTACCATCGTTTATGCTTTTATGTTTTTTCTTTTTTTTTTGGAATTTTTTTGCTTTTGGTGTTTTCCATAGTTTTTAAGACCTATAATCCCATTTCTTGAGCATTTAAAATTTGTGATGCAAAATAGTTTAAAGCAATTTCTAACATTGTTATAACAAAAAAAAAAAAAAAAGATGAAAAATTATAATTTACAAGAAAATTTTCTGGAAAAAAAAAAGTAATAAGCAGTTATAATTCAACATTTCACTTTGCTTTAGGGTTAAGCACAAAAAAACGTGACCTGCCTTTCTGGCTACATTCACAGTTCTTCATTTAGAAACCTTCAGGAACTCCTTTGGCAGGCTCAGCATCTGTTGATACGTATGTACCGTGATGCTCATCCAGCAATATCCATTTAATATTGCCGTCACGATTTACCAAGTTGGAAAGCTTTTTGAAAGCATCAAGGTCAGAATAAGATATGTTAAGCTTCGGATCAATGTATTTGACCTGCTCATTGAACTTTAAATAACAGTTTTTCTTGGTGTTACTTGAGTGGCCATCCACAACATTCTTGTAGAACAAAGAAGGCTCCAGCAAATATTTAAGCTTGACTTGTTTGACAGTTTTGTCATTGGTTTCTATGTCCTTTTCAGTAATTTTCAAGAAATTTCCGTATTCTCCAAATTTTCTGAAGTTGCTCATAGAGAGTTTGATTTCATTTGCCGTAAAATTAAAAGCGCTATTGGTGTTTGCTTTGGAGCCTCCGGTATGACTGTCTTTTTTTTTCAAATGTATTAATCTTTGATAAGCACTTTGGTTTTTAGAAACCAGGTTAAAGTCGTACATTTTTTTGATATCATCGGCTAAAGGCTTTTCATACGAATTGAAATTATACAATGAGTACAAATTCCTTTTGATTTTATTGCTGGGACCTTCATAGACTAGTTTGATTTCATCAGAATCCTCAGCATTATTTTCAATGTTTTCTGCATATAGCAAACTTTGTTTTAATTCGACAAATTTTTGATTGATTTGCTCCAAATATTTTTTCCTAGCGGTCTTAGTTAAAAACTTTAATGTGTCCTCTAGCTGCTGTTTTTTTATTACTTCATAATCATTAGGCGACAAATAAATTACATCAGAAGAATATCTTACAATTTTTTCGTGGTCTTTGAATTTTGTTTTATACTTTTTGTGTTGTTCTTCGATCAATCTTTTTTCAAATATTTCTATTTCTTTGAAACGTAGCAGCGACTGAGTATTAAGTTTTTCAGTCTCTTTTGCTCTCTCCAGCCTTTGTTCTTGTGTTAACAAAACCTCAGTAGCTTTGACATTCATTTCATTGTGCCTTTTTTTTCTGTTGTTTTCTCGTTCTTTCAAGTTCTCATATACTTTTTGTCTGCTGCTTCTAGCAGACTCTCTTGTACTTTTTCTTCTATTTTCATTGTCCAAAAAATCTGCTGAATCTAAAGTCCCTAATTCAGCTCGTTTTCTTTTTCTTTCATTGCTATTTAAAGACCTATTTTTCTTTATAAGGACAGGAATGATCTTGTTTTTCAAGGCCTGTCTTTTCTTTATTTTATTTTTTTTATTGTCATCTTCAGTATCACTTCTGTCATTGTCTTCTTCGTCATCATCATCATCAGATGACCCACTTTCACTTATTTGGTCATCTTCACTGTTGATCTCTTCAGGATTAATTTCCATATCTGCATCATCTTCATTTTCTTGAAATAAAAGACTAATCAAGTCATCTTGGTTTAAATCACCGCCTTGCACAGCACCTTCATAACCCAGTAGTTCTTTTTCTTCGTCAATTAATTTGCTTAGATTGTTACCTCTGTTTATTCTTTTAGATCTTTCATTTTCCATCTTTGTTTCTACCCCTTGCCCAGTTTTCCTAATTATATGAAATAATGCATATATATATATTGTTGGCAATTAGCACCTGTTGTAACAAAAATCTGTCAGTTGGTTTTGGGTCATTTTTATATTTTAGTAGATTTGATAGAGAAGTAGTTTGTTGTTTCAAAAAAAAAAAAAAAATTTTATTAATCTACATTTTCTTTTCATTTTTCATTATTTTTTTCCCCCTCTGAATACATATACAAATTATTTTTTTTTTTTTTAAATCTCGTTTTAAATCCAAACATCAATTAAAGGCAAACAATTTTATATTTAAGAATCAGATAACTGCCTTGATTCTGATATTAAATGTTTTGATAAAATGTTAACTCTTGAAAAAAAAAACAATATAATTATGAAAAAAAAAAAGACTTTAGACCAGTAGTTTTAATCCTTAAGGAAAAATGTTTAGAAGAAGCTTAAAGCTGTCCTCCGTCAACAGATTTGTGCATGTCAACCCTAATATTGGATTTAATCCTAACCCTGCCTCTTTGAGTAAGCAAGAAGCAGGATCATCATTTTCTTCCCTGGAAAAGTCTCATTTTGCCGAGCTTGCTCCTACGTGGTGGAATCCATCAGGCAACCAAAGAATCCTACATTTGATGAACAGCAAAAGAATTGAGTTTATCAAAAGCACATTAACCAAAAATTTTGTTCAAGAAAAAAACAAGCAAACAACTGAAGACGAAATATACATACCGAAGTTTAACAAAGACCTACTACCAAATTCCATTCAAATTCAGGTAGAAAACATGGAAAGTTCTTATATGAACGATTTGTTTGATTCCAAAGTTAAAAACTGGAAAGTTTTGGATATGGGCTGTGGAGGAGGATTGCTCACAGAGTCCCTATCAAGACTGAATGTGTTTGACGAAGTCAAAGGCTATGACATGACTGAGGAATGCATTAATGTTGCTACAGCACATGCAGAAAATGACATTTCTTTAAAAGAAAACATAAATAATGGCTCTTTAAAATACGAAATTAAGGACTTATTTAAGGATTCTGGTGAAGATGAGAAATTCAACATGGTTTGCTGTTTTGAGATGCTGGAACATGTTGATGAGCCATTCAAGATGCTAGACTGCTTGAGAGAAAAGCTTAACACTGACGGTGTTTTGGTTTTGAGTACTATCAATAAGGACATTGTTTCTTTTTTAACAACTATCGTTGCTGCTGAACACATTTTGAACTTGGTTCCAAAAGGCACTCATACTTTTGACAAATACATTAACTGCTCGGATATTGAAAACTGGGCATTCAGAAATAAAATGGAGGTCATTGACGCAAGCGGGGTCATGTATAACCCTTTAAAAGACGAATGGGAACTTCACAAAAACAAAGACATTGGTAATTACTTTATTTCATTGAAGAAGCTTTAATACTTGTATATATTTTAATAACTAGTTAATCAAATGTTATCATATAACATCATCACCTAGTATTATTTCATTAACAACTTTAAAAAAAAAAAAAAAAAAAAAGTAAAAATATATTTTGGCGAGCGCAAAAAAATATATTAAACATAAAAAAAAATAACTAAATGACAGATAAGTCGTCACAGACAGGATTCGAACCTGCGTGGCCAAAGACCATTGCCTTAGCAGGGCAACCCGTTAACCACTCCGGCACTGTGACTTATAAGTCAAATAGTTGTGAGTTTGTTATTTTTTTCAACTAAAAAACAAACCCACAAAAAACTGAAATCCGTGCATAATGTTTTTTTAAAGAAGAATGCTTATAGAATTTAACTAATACCTTGATTTTTTGAAAAAAATCACCATTCCTAATAAAACTAACGATTATCACAATCATATATACACAGGAGAATAAAAAACTTATATAAAGAACCACAACAATGATATCTGTTTCGTATTTTAAAACATTTTCAACTTACAGATAAATGCAGTTTATTCCGCGACTACGTCCTTCTCTGGATTAATCAGCTCTGATTCGTTTTCTACAAATTCAGGTTCTAGCTGGTCAGTGCTTGCATCAAGAACACCTAAGTTGTCCAAGTAGGACCCAGATGCCAGTGATATTCCATTGGCATCGTTTTCTTGCATCAAAAAATCCAGTTCTTCGTTCAGCTCATCTTCGTCTATATCGTTTTGGCCACTGCCAAGATTTAAAATTTCGTTTATTTCATCGGTTTGCTGCATCATGTCGTCTAACTCATCTTTCAAATCATAGATAGAATCGGCATTAAAAATTTTGCTGTTGGCTTTGTTAAACTGCTTAAACTGCTTCACCTGCTGCTGCATGTTTGTTACAATGTTTAAGTTAGTTTTGACATTGATGTTGTTAAGTTTTTGCTGCTGGATGTTCATCAATGAGTTTTCGTACTGCATCAATTGGCCAGAAATAGTTTGTTTTTGCTTAAGTAAGTTAAGCAGTTTTTTTTTCAAAAAAGCGTTTTTTTGATTTTGTTTGTACTGCTTTGTGTTTACTGCTATCTGCTGCTCCAGGTTATGCAGTTTCAAGTTTAAATCCTTGATAGTGTTATGTATCGAGTTTTCACTGCTGTCAAAAACTTTGTCATCCAGATCCATATTGGAGCTGTTTGAGCTCCTGTTTCCAAAAAGTCTGTTCATAATGGTTTTGGTTTCAAAGTTGATTTTTTATATTTGGGTTTAAGTATTCTTTCATGAAGTCATACGCCAGTTGATAAAATACCTTAAAGTGTGAGACTATTCAGCTATCTAAAGAAAAATAGGATCTGATGATACCAAAACCCTAAGCAAGGAAGAGGGGGAAAAAAAAATAAACACGAGCACAACCATAAAACACGCCGCTACCATGCTGTAAAACACACGTGACACCAAAATAGGACTGACCTGAGCTAAAACGGAAGCATTCAAAAAAAAAGAAAAAAAACAACGAGTTCCACTGGCAAATGCGTGACTTGTCTACACGCGCTAATTGCGAGCCCATGAATGCGCTGCAGTGCCCACGTTACAGCCAATGGCGGTTTGCTGACAGATGTCAGAAGCCAAAGAAGTAAGCGGGGTGCTGGCTTTGCAAATTAAAGACACAGAAGCATGACAGCTTGCAATGAAGCATGCTAGCATGGAACAAAGCAAGGAAGGAAAATAACAATGCACTGCCTTTGCTGTTTCGGCTGCGAATTTGCTCCACAAATGCACCACAAAAAAAAGCAAGAAGTGTCCAGAGTCTGCATCGAACTCCTTCCAAATAGCAGAAAACATAAGTGATTGCCGAATAAAACACACAGCAGCAACATAAATGGACCCTCATATAAAAATCGCCAACCCCCGCAACTGTTTTATGAAAGGATAAGTATTTTTAGGACCTGATATTGTTTTAACCACCGTTTGCTAATTGTGTTGACAGAAGAGTCTTTTTTTTTTTTCTAATTTATATCAATTAATTAAAGCAGCATGACAAAAACGTCGATGATTGTTGTGAATTTTTCACATGGGGTCTATTTCTGAGTGTTTCAGTGGGGGAAAAAAAAAGTACACACGCTTAAAGCAGGTTTCCCCAGCCATCCAGTTTATTTTTTTTTGATGGTTTTTCCTTGTTTTCGAGAATCGTGCACAGAGTTTTATAGGCAGACATATATAAACAGATATCATCTTAAACATTTTTTTTTTTTTTTTGAAGGAAATGATATCTCTTGATTACTTTAATTAATGATTGTTAATAAGCAGATACCAAGTAAAACCCAAAATAAACACTTCTCGAAATAATTACTTGAATTAACAGCTTTATCTTCTTTTTTTTTTTCCATTCAGCAAAAAAGAACAAAAAGAAATAACACACATATACAATTTTATTTTCAAAAGAGTTATTGAAAATGGACGAAGCCAGCATTATGGAATCCATTTCCGATAACAACGGCAATGTTGTTGATTTAAGCAACATCCACAAAACTGACAAGTACCCTAAGGAACAGAAAGTCAACGCCAAGTCTAACTTCATTCATGCTAACGACGACGAAGACGACTCTTCTGTCATGATTGCTTTTGACACATACTCCATGTCCAACTTTGTTGTCTTTTTGACATTTGTTGCGTCGATTTCTGGGTTCATGTTTGGTTACGATACAGGTTATATTTCCACAGCTTTGATTTCCATGAAGAAAGACTTGTCTCACAAGGAATTGACATACGGAGAAAAAGAAATGATTACTTCTGCCACTTCTTTGGGTGCTTTGATTACTGCTATATTTGCAGGCACAGCTGCTGACTTGTACGGTAGAAAGAAGACAATCATGTTTTCCAATCTTCTGTTTTTAGTGGGTGCTATACTACAAGTGTGTGCTCACAGCATTTGGGAAATGATTATTGGTAGATTCATTATGGGTTTCGGTGTAGGTATAGGTTCTTTAATCTCTCCCTTATTTATTTCCGAGATTGCTCCAAAGAATGTCAGAGGTAGACTAACGGTTATCAACTCTTTGTGGTTGACAGGTGGTCAATTGATTGCTTATGCTGTAGGTGCCGGTTTGCACCATGTCAACAATGGTTGGAGAATCATGGTTGGTTTGTCTATGATCCCAGCTACTATCCAACTAATAATGTTTGTCAAATTACCAGACACTCCAAGATATTACTGTATGAAGAACAACACCGAAGCCGCCAAAAAGGTTTTGAAGAAATCCTATGTCAATGCCACTGATGAAGTCATTGATTTAAAGATTAAAAATTTGGTCGAATTAAACAACTCTATTCATGGAAAAACTGTGTGGCACAAGGTGTTCAACACTTTTAAGGAATTACACGTTGTTCCATCCAACTTTAGAGCTTTGATTATTGCTTGTGCTCTACAAGGTATTCAACAGTTCACTGGTTGGAATGCTTTGATGTATTTTTCAGGTACAATCTTTGAGTCTGTTGGTATCAAAAACTCTGCTGCTGTTTCCATCATTATTGCTGGAACTAACTTCATTTTCACATCTGTAGCTTTTATTGTTATAGATAAAGTTGGTAGAAGATTGATTTTGTTAATTGGGCTACCATTAATGGCCCTTTTCCTAACCATTTGTGCGGTTGCTTTCCACTACATTGATTTGAAGTTTGAAGGTAATAACATAGTTGCCGGAAACGGTGGTTTTTCTGCTCCTGGTATAATCGTAATTTTGTCAATGATTGGTTTTGCTGCATCTTACGCCGTTGGTATTGGTACAGTTCCTTGGCAACAATCCGAATTGTTCCCACAAAATGTCAGAGGTGTTGGTACTTCTTTATCTACTGCCACTAACTGGTCTGGTTCTTTGGTTATTTCGTCCTGTTTCCTAACCATGTTGAAAAACATTTCTCCTCCAGGAACTTTTGCTTTATTTGCTGCTTTATCTGTAGTCTCATTCTTCTTTGTGTACTTCTGCTACCCAGAATTAAGCAACTTAGAGCTAGAAGAAGTCCAATTGGTATTAACAGATGGCTTCAAGATCAAGCAATCTCAAGAACTAGCTAAACAAAGAAAATCGGAACACATAAAACAAAAGAAACTATTGCAAATGATGGAATTCAACAACACTCAGCTTGACCAAATTGATACTGGATTATTAGAAGAAAGCAGTGACTCTGGCAGTTTGTCCAAAAAATTGATTGAAAAGAAAAACATTCAAATAACAACTGCTGATGAAGAATACAGATTGCAACAACAAGCTCTAGGAAACAATATTAGAAATGAAAACGGCGAAAGAAGTGATCAAGCTAACCAACAAAACTTTGGCTCATCGGAATACAGAGTAAGCACATACCAAGGTGAAACCATATTATCTGATAATGAAGATTATTAAAGCCATTGGTTTGTAATATTTTATTTGCAGCTAAGGCTATGTAAAAAATGGTAACATTAGAAAAAAAAAAGAAAGTATATATTAAGTAACTGTCTTTAACATTCTAAGGATGTTGACTTTATTAAAACATCATATAAAGAATTCAATTTTTTTATTTATCAACTTCTTTTGATGAGTGTCTTGTTTTGTTATCCTTAATTACGTGTAGGTTCTAGACTTCAAACGGATATCTTAAGGATTTAAAATTGATGAATTTGTATTACATTCAATACAACAAATCACGTGTATTTATCACCCGCATCTAAATTTGTTAGAGTTTTACTATTTCATTTCTTTTTTTTTCTGGATTCTATTTTCCCTTAATCGAGGGGCCACACGTAATTTAACAAACTCATATAAGAAGACCTATTAAAACTCTTTTAGACATTAAAACAAATAACAGCAATTAATGTAAAGAACACATATGAAAGGGAGTTTTTAATAAAAAGAAAAATTTAACAAAAAACCCAGAAACCATTTAAAAAACATAATGCTTAGAACTGTATTTGGCCAGAAGTTTGGAATAACGGTATTCACCAGCAAAGCTTTGAAAACCAAGTCTCCTCTGTATACTTTGTTAACAACAAAGTTCAACAACCCATCAAAAGACGAAGAAGAAATTCCAATTGATATCAACACACATTACCCAACACCGGAAGAATGGTCATACATAAGACAAAACTGTAATAGGTCATTAAATGTTTATGAAAATGATGATGCCTATGGAATCACTGATATTATTCATAAAGAAGATGACTTGAAACATCATTTTGGCGAACCACAGGTTGCAGGAATGAAGAAAGAGGGAGATGTTTATTCTTGGGATGGTGAACTTTGGGTCGATTGGGAAAACAAAAAATACGGTGTTTATAAATACAATGACGACGATAAGAAGCTATAACTGAAAGTTTTTTCTACCATTAATTTAATAAAAAATAAAATAGAAAAATTACTACATGTCAATACAAAACTGCTAGATACATATAACTGTTGTATCATTTAATAGTGCTATTAAGTTGTTCTTACCACACTTTTTTTGTTTTTTGTTGATGTTAAAGAAAAAGATATGTTAATTGAAAGCTACATATCATTTGTTAATAATCCGATTAATTAAACAAATGCTAATATCATTTATGCAAGTTTTTACTATCTAAAATATACATCTAATCATTAAAAATAATAATATACATGGATACTATATATTTTATATATGTGCCTAAAAGTTGATTCTTTTAATTACATAGTTTTGGGCCAAAATTTGAAAGTTTAGTACTATCAATTGCTCAATCCATTCACTTACCCACTTACTTGGATCAATTTCTTTTTCTTCGAATTTCTTGTAATTAGTGACCCACTGTATCCACTTGTCCGGGATTGATTGAGATCTTTGAATTATTTGAATGTTGTTGGTAATATCTTTTAATACAAATACTAAAGAAAAGTTTCCTTCCTTAGTTGGCTCAACAACCGATTCAGCTTCCTTGGCGTCTGTTCCTTCTTGCAAAGGAACACTTACACCTACAACAGATATATAGATTTTGCTTTGCTTTGAAGGCTTTGATTCATCTTCTGACTCTTTGTATCTGTTTATGGTATCTTCCAAATTGGCTAAGCATAGTTTTTCGCCATCGTTAACTTTCCCCTCAAAAAAGCTTTGGGTTTCTGGCAACTCTCCCAATATTTCTTTGATGTGAACTTCAACACCATCTTGAACTTGATCCGAAAGAATGTTATAAAAGGTTGATCTGCACAGTTTATCAAACTTCCAGTTTGGGATATCATGCTGCAAAAATATCATCAAATCTTCTTCGTCCTCATCATCTTCGTTGTCATCAATAAAATCTGGGACGTGCTCTTCAATTTGATGCATGGTCTGGCTCAGTAAGTCTTTAAATCCTTTTTGAATATCATTAAGCTCTGGTTTGGCCATAGACCCTAAATTTTTTTGCAAAGTGTTTTTTGTTTGGTTTATTAACGAGTCAACATCACCTAGTTTCCCGTTGGTTGCGTTGGAAAACCATGAGGTAAAAGATGAGAAAGGTGCACTGCTTTCTTCGGTTTCTACATCTTCTTTCGCAACTTCATCATTTTTAGCCTCTTCTACAACAGAGGTTTCTGCTTTGGTGACTTCGTCTGCAGGAGTAATTGTTGCTGGCTCTGGCTTGCTTGAAACTGGAACTTCAATATATTCAACACTTTCTTTTTCTATTTTTGAAACTTCAGGCTCATTAGCACTTGAACCTTTTTTGTGCTCTTCCAATTCATCTAGAAAATCAAGCACATTTGAATTGTCCTTTTTTTGAGCTGATGATGCAGTTTTCTTTTTGTTTAATGAGACTTTGCTGCTTGACTTCTTTGATTTCTGAGGAAGAGAATCCAAAAAATCCATAACATCTTTTTCTTTGTCTGACATATTTGTTTTAATAATGTGTTATAGCTGCTGTGGGCGCACTGATACGTTGTCAGGTTGAATCTATAAATATCTATAGGCAAACAAAAGTTAATTATTGGTCATTAGGAAAGTAATCATAACCTGAACGTTGTTCATTGCAGACGATAAGGCAGAACCCTGCTGTTCAATCATAAAACTTTTTTTTTAAAAAAAAAAAATAAAGAAAACAATCTAAAATAGCAACAAATACCAACCACAGAGAATGCCCCATTGCTACCAATAGTACCAGAAGCCACATGTGCCTTCTTCTACTAACAAGAACAAAAAAAAAAAAAAAAAAAAGAAAGTATTTTGCAAAAATAAGACGTGTCACGTGCTGTAATATTATATTCGTGGTTCTTCTTTTTTCAACATTTCTTTTTTTTTTTTTTTTTTTGGACATTTGGCCTAGGAATTGCTAGTTTGGAAAACATTGAAAAAACAAAAAATGAAAAAGCTGTTTTTACCTTTTTAGGCAATTTTTGGTTTTTCTACCCTAAGCTTAACGATTCATTAGAAATCTGCAATATCCATTTCCCAACAAAAATTCAACTTGATTCAGTCTTCAAAAGTGTACTTTATCCCGTATTCGTGATCAGAAGTAACAAGCACTTTACTTATTATTCAATTAAGCACTAGAAAATCTCAAAAAAAACCGTTCCATCATCAAAACCATTGTCAAAAATGCCATCCAAAAATAGTATTAACAGACCAAAGCAATTAGCTAACAACTCCAAAAAACTAAGAAAAGCTCATAAAAAGGCTGTTTTCAGAGAAGAATATGGATTAAACTCTAAAAACTCTGCCGTCAGAGGAGCCAGAGCTAGATCAGACTACTCTACCCAACTAGAAATCTATAAAAACGAATACAAGCCTTTAGAAGTTCACCACGGTAAGCTAACCAACTTGTTGAGTAGTAAGACTCTATCCAATAAGAGATCCAAGAAAATAACCAGAAACATAAAATATATCGAAAAGAGAAAGTATCTGAAAGATCAATTGAAGCTTGAAAAGGCCAACGGTAATCAAAACGTCAACATGTTTTCCACCGATATCAGTGTTTTACCATCAACAAAGGTTAAAGATGAAACACTAAAGCCAATTGAAGTTGTTAAAAGCTACATCAACGAAGTTATCAATAACTCTGAACAACAAACTTTTGACTCCGGATATGTTGGTGCCCAGGGTACCTTACTAGGTAAAGCCACTTTCTAAAGATAAATTGCTAGGAACTTTTTTTTTCTTACCAAAGGCTTAAATATGCTTTTTCAGCATTGCTGCTAATAAAAGCTTTTGATTACTGTTTATCTATATAAGAATATATACACGCATTAAAGAAGCTTTTTTATTAATTACCTTTTGTTTCTTATTTTATTTTATCCCCATGTCTTTTTGCTAAAGCATTTGTATCATAAAGTATGAGGAATTTTATTCAGTTAGCAAACCTCTCTTTTTCAAGTTTTCATTGACTTTTTGCTTCAAAACATCAATAACCTTCTTTTGATCTTCAGCATTAAAAATAGCTGTACCAGCAACAATAACATTAGCACCGGCGTCGGCAGCAGCATCGATTGTTTTCAAGCCTAAGCCCCCATCAACTTGCAAATTCAAGTTGTTAAATTTATTTCTAATATACTCGACTTTAGGCATCATTTCTGGCATGAAAGATTGACCACCAAAACCAGGCTCAACAGTCATGACAAGAACCATATCAACTAAGTCACCTAAGGAATCTACAACTTCTGCAGGGGTGTTTGGTTTCAAAGCAACACCAACTTTCATACCGTTATCTTTAATTAGCTTTATCAAAGCTAGGGGGTCCTTTGTTGATTCATAATGAAAAGTAAACTGATCAACTTGAATACCTCCTAGCTCTTCAACCCATTGTTCAGGGTTTGAAACCATCATATGGCAATCGAAAAAAACACCTTGGCCTTTAGGAATCAGTTTTCTTAAAGACTGAATAACTGGAAACCCTAGAGAGATGTTTGGAACGAAATGCCCGTCCATGACATCCAAATGCAACCAATCAGCACCGGCTTCGTGTGCATGCTGGCATTGAGAGCCCAATTGTGTAAAATCGCAAGCTAAGATAGATGGAGCAATGTGTGCTTTAACCATTTTTGTTGTTGAATAGTAATTTATTTTTGGGTTCTGTCATAAAGCTGTTTTGAAACAGACATGTACATTACAAATATATAAAAATGAACTTTTATAAGAACAGTTGTTATAGTATTGATGCGATAACTTAGTGTAACAAGCATAACCATTTATTTTATTTATTTTTTTTTTTTTTAAATCAATTACATCCATAAGTGTTCACATTTTAGATATATTCTTCCGCTTATAAGATTGTACTCATGATTCTTTATATAGTTCCCTCCATATACTTACTACATAATTTTTTAAACAGAGTGACGCGGAAAACACCATACCGCAACAAGAAGCCTACAATTTTTTTTGTTCTGTTTTCTTTTTCTTTCTTTTTTTTTTTTGTTAAATTAAACGGAACCGAAGGTACATTAATGAATTTGCACTAATGATTATCTTGTTTAAATGTGCTAAACATACTGTAATATTTTGAAACAAACAATCATAAAGCAACCACTGTGGCCTCATGTTTCCTTAATTATTAGCTACGTTAATTTACTTAAGTATTCGTGGACTTGTTTTCGTAAAATAGCCGTATTCCAAAAAGTTCCGTATGACCAAGTCAAATCCCTTGCTCCTTCTTGAAAACCATTATATTTATTGAATTGCTCAGCCATGTTCCCATAATCAGAAACATGTTTTCTTATTTGATCCAAAAATGAGTCTGCATAGTTTAACAAGTTGCCCAATGTATCGAAATACAGCTGAGATCCATACGGAATAACTAAATTATATTTCACATCGATGCTTTCTAAGGGTGTTACTGGAAACTTGAAAATAGTCCCCCAGAACGAGCTTTCCAACTCGCCAATGGAAACATCAACTTTCAAATCCATCTTACTTTTTAAATGCAAGTTTATAAAACCATAAAGCAATTGAGCACCGGACGCAGTAGCTAAAAACCAAGGATTGCCTTCTGACTGACCATTTCCGTTGTAAATATCCTCAGGGTATCTTCCTAAAGATATACCCATTTCCAGTGAGCTTAGTCCATGATTTATTGGGTACAAGACTTTCATGTTGTTTATTAGGCCGTGCAAGCTGTTTAAGATCAAAGAATCATTAAAATTAAAGGGCAAAGAGCTTTTAATTTCATCAGCGATAGGGTCATGCGTGATTATCGATGCAATCAATGTCGCAATGTCCAATCCGGATCGCTTAGATCTGTATTGCGGGTTTTCTATTATATGATCAGAATACTGGTCTATATAGCCGGAATCATTGTGAATAAAGTTTAAAATTTTAGAATAAGTGGAGTCCATCTCGTCAATGAAATCAGTAACCGGGGTTCCGTTAGGACAAGTCCAGTCAGTGTTGTTGCTCAAAAACTCTATTCCTAGTTTTAAAGAGTTTAGTTGCACCATTGATGTGAAAAAATGATTTCCGTTGAGCTCCTCCCACAAATCAAAAGAATCCTTGTTCCAGTTATCAATTGTGAACTGCAAATCATAAAATAATATTTTTTTGAAAAGATCATGCTCATTGGTAAATACTAAAGAAGATTTGTTTAATAATTTAGGATCTAACGAATTGTAGATATCATCTAAGCTTGAATCTAGTTTCTTAACCGTTTTCAAAAAATGGATCATGGCAGAGACCCTCAAAGGAGGACCATCATTTTGAGGTCGACCCCAGCTACCCATAAATGCTGTTTCATCAACGTTCCATTTGGGCTCGCCTAAACCTTCTTTCAATGGTTTTCCGGACAAGTTCTCACTTCTTTGAATGGTATATGTTTTGTTCATGTATTTCAAAATGGTTGCAAATAATTGGCAATCAGCATTAAAAGATGGGCAATCAGGCGGAAACTGACCTGGTAGCAATTGGCTGCTTATGACATTAACAACAGTGTTCATCGTTATTGCAGTGTCTCTTGTCCAATCATAAAAATAGTTTGGGTTGCTTTGAGAAGGAGATGCTACAACTGTTCCTTCTACTATACCAAGATCTTTATAAATGCTGGTTAGATTATTGAGATTATTATCAGCAATATTTTGTTTAAGATTGTTTAGGGAAATATTGGTCTCCTGATCAATCCATGCCTCAAAATTACTTCTGTTAATTTCTTGTGAAACAGTTTTAGGTTTAAGCTTTAGGTACTTTCCAAACAAGCTTCCAATTTTCTTGTCTGCCTCTTCGTAATCCGCGTTTGAAGCGGATCGTTGAATTTGCGGCACTGAGTTCAAAGAAGTCATGATTATATCAACGCTGGAGTGTTGTTTGCTGTAAAGTACATTTAGTTTTGCTGATGAACTTAGATAAAACTGCTTGCCAGGCAAAAAAGACTCACTGAGTCCATTAACTTTTGGAAGAGCTAAAAACAGTAACGAGATGGCAAAAGCTAAAAGGAATACTATACTTTTTTTAAAATGATGCCTGTTGTAAGAGCTCATTAGTTCATTGCCTAAAACTTTGTTTTCTAAAGACTGATTGTTCATTTTGTGTTTTTTTCTGTCTTTTAAAGAGGCTTTGGGATTTTTCTTATATTTATTAATAACTAACAGTGATATAAAATTTAGTAGTAGTTAGTCTTTTTCTTTTAGATGATTTTTAATTAATCAATTAAAATAGTAAGCACACACACACATATATATATATATATGCATGAATGCAAATAGAACTGTAGAATAACTGATCCATTTGTTTTTTTTTTTTTACAAGAGACAAATCAAAAAAAGCAGCATGCATTATTAATTACATATTTTGTACACGTCCATTGTTTTGTATTTATTGATGAGTATGCAGCTAGTCATTGCTGTCCATGATTATATTGTGACTGTTAATGGTTATTTTTTTTTGTGGGGCTGAATTTTTCAGCGTGAAAAGATAACAAATGCGTGCGATGCCCCCTATTCCGCCTGAGGAATTTTTGGTAGCATGCCTGGCTTCAGGCATGGAAACAACGTACCCTGCGTAACTATGAATGATCTGTTCAAGGGAAAAAACCTGCGTGCTTGCCTTTTGAGTCATAACTGCTGGCCATGCTGCGGTGACGTTGCACACAAGGACACAGCAAATATGGATGTAATGGCTTAGCGTGAATGATATAGCGTGCAAAAACGCAATAGGTGTTACATGCGTGACTTATATTTCAAGCACGCAACGGTTTAGGATACGCGATACCGGTCATACCTTAGTGCATTCTATGATTATCATTAGAGATGGATGAAAAAAAAAACTTTATATACGTATTACATAAATGCACTAGGCGGCTTTGAAGAACTTTTATTTACATGGTCACGCGTATGGACTGCAGATCTACAAGAACTGGCTTCTAGGCTCAAGATTAACGTCCATTTCAGCTGGGTTTTCGTTTGTCATCTGGTTGGCAACGTTGACTGTGTGCTCGTTGGCTTCAACGGCTTGCTCGTTCTTGTTGTTTTTTTTGCAGCATGAGGTTTCCTTGTCAATGCTGTCCTCATAAGTTTCGG
This sequence comes from Hanseniaspora hatyaiensis (nom. inval.), assembly GCA_030573555.1. Lineage (NCBI taxonomy): Eukaryota > Fungi > Ascomycota > Saccharomycetes > Saccharomycodales > Saccharomycodaceae > Hanseniaspora > Hanseniaspora hatyaiensis (nom. inval.). Next base: position 65,800 of record JAJMDM010000124.1, read on the forward strand.
AATCACTCAACTGTCTGCTTAGGGAGTGGTCTCCACAAGTACACACTCCGCTGTTTGAAACTTTACACTCACTTATGACTTTCAATCTTCTTTCTCTTAGGATGACTATTTTGATTCTGTTGAAAAAGACTTCAAACAAGGCAATACCCAGTATTATAGCAAAAATGTAGGTCAGAATAAAAGTCATTGCTACCAGCATCAATGAATAAGCCAGCAAAGTCGACAAAAATATAAGAGCAACACGCACTGCGTCCTTTAAAAAATCGCTTCCGTTGGACAAGAATATTTCACCTGCAAAGGATCTTCCTCTTTTCTCCTTTAGGAGCTTTTCTTCTTCGCTTAAGGTGTTTGTGGACTCATTGCCTCTGGCTCCCCAAATCATCTCTAAGTACCAAAGAGCAAATCCTGCTGCTTTGTATACAAATGTTGCTACTATAATTAGGAGAAATATTCCAAACAACTTTCCCCTAGTGTCAGCTTGAAAATTTTTGAAAAGCACTGGGTAGTCTTTCCAATTAGAAGTTAAATGAGTATTCATTTTCATTTTCATCTTTGATGAGCTCATGGTCGTGTTGGTGCTGGACATTCCAGACATTCCTGACATTCCAGACATTCCGGACATAGCTGAATGCATTTTTGGCTTCTTTGTGATATATATATTTTTTTGAGTACTATTTGCTGTTTGGTTTCTGGAATCTCCAGTGTTTTAGCAATATTGATTTTGGTTTTTTTTTTCAGTTTTCTTAAGTTTTTATATTCAATCATTTAACAACTAAATTTAAAAAAAAAAAGAAAAGTTAATATTAAGAAAACAAAAACCGGTTTTGAAGTCTATTTATATATAAAATAAGCTACTTGAGTCTTGTTATATTTAAAAGGTGCAATTTTTTTTATTTAGCTCATTTTTGACTGAAAAATTTCAAGTTTATTTATTTATTTTTTTTTTTCCACATTATTTAAAAGCTCGCACAAACCGCATTTCAGCCGCACAATGAGAAAATTAAATACAAAGAAAGAGAGAATAAACAGGATTGTAAGGTGCCAAATCTATAAACAAGCAAATAACCTTAAAAATCATGATGATTTACCGGAAAAAGAAACTCATAGCCATCATTTAAACCTACTCAGTAATTTTAGACGAAATTGTAATTGCTCATTTTTCGCTTGCAAAGTTTGAATGCTTGTCAGAAGAATCTCTCGTATAGGTTTTATTTTCATAGCGTCTGGAACCATACCAAGCACATTAATAGTGCTCATGGCATCCATATTCTCTAGTTTGTAGGAATACTGAGTCAAAAATTTCAAAAATATGATCTCGTTTTTCTGGTAATGAGAGAGAACTTCAAGAAACATGTCGTTTTTAGTCTTGTCATTTTCAATCATTTTTTTGAGTGAAACAAAATCGTTCATGGCTAGTGTATACAGATCAAGCAGTGCTGGACTTTCAACCCCGAAAATAAAGTACAAATACTGATTTTGAGCAAACTTTGAGCCAAATTTGTCTTGAACCATTAATGAAAGACTGTTTTCTTCTAGCTGGTGAAAACTTGTGGTCCATTTGACCTGCAATGACTTTCCGTCTACATCATTTTGAATTAATCTATTTACAAACTCAGAAAAGCTTATTTTGTGTTCAAAGTCCATGCTTTTTTGATATTCATGTAGCTCTTGCATGTAATTTTCCTGTAAAGACTTATTTTTAATAAAGTGGTGTTCTATTTGATAAAGGTAGTGATCAAGGGACAATTCAAAAATATCCATTCTAGAAGCCTTTGAAGTTTTAAAATTTTTGAGAAATTTGTCTAACATCTGGTATTTAATACCATCATTAGTCAGCTGCTCAAGCGCTAATTTCAAACCTGGTTTCTTGTGTTCTTCTTGCTTAGCCAAAAATTCGTACATGTTATTTAATGTTTCTTGATCAACAGTATCGACATTGTTGCAAACTTTCATAAAATATTCTACAGCATTTGTTTGATCTTTAAAAGCAGAGTAATGGTTGTTCAAATAACTTTGCAGCTTGGAATAATCCTCAAGGTCAACCAGTGCATCGGCACTTTTTTGGTGCTCTTTCTTGTGGTCATACAAAACAAATAAAATTTGTTTAAAAGTTTTGACGTCTTGCACTTCATATTTAGCAATCAAGTCAGTAGCAAAGGTATCTATATCGATAATATTCAGCAAATCAATTAACTTCTCTATATCATAATTGTCAAAAGATAGTTCCTCGATATACTTAAAAGTAAGAGTTTTTTTGACATGATAGTAGTCAACAGTTTTATTTTCAAGGCTGCCGTCTGTAAAAACAATCAGGAAAGAGGTTAACATATGTTTTTTATCGTCAATTTTATTTTCCAACTTCAGCACCTTTAATTTTTCAACTATTTTAATCAACCCTTCGCTTAGCCATATATCACCAAACAAATTCCAGTTGAAAATGTAAAATAAAATCTTCAAATCCACTTTAGCTTTTTTATTTAAAGCCATCCTTATCCACATTTGTGTGATATCCGAGTCTATCTTGTCATTAAAAAACATTTTCAAGAATAGTTTATAATAGCAAACATAGCTTATTTCCAGTTTAACAAAATCGTTTGGGTTCTGAATACTAAGTAAGTTTTCGTAAACATCATCACACATGGATATGGCTTTTTCATCAAAATTGTTCAAACACATAGTTAAAGGATTTGCAAATATGACACTCAGCGAGTTATTTATCAATAAACTTTTTGATTTAATTTCAAAATTGTTGACAACCAAAAGCTTTTCTTGCTCATTCTGAACATCAATTGCAGTTTGATTTCCAAGGCCATCTTGGTGTATTATTTTTTTAGTGTATTTGGACATGATTTTATTTAAATAAGATTGTCCAGTGTTTACAGCCTCTATTTCTTTCCATTTTAAAACGACTTCATTATCGGCAAGCAAAATAACGTCCTCAGAGTGCTTGAAATTTTCTATTCTTGTGAAGTCCGTTGCACTATAAAAAAATGTTTTGCCTGTAAACTCAATAGCCAATACAGATTCAATTAGCTTAATTCCTAAAATTTTTTCTTCAAATGACAGTTCTTTATTTAACTTCGATTGCTTAGCATTTATCGTATAAATAATGCTGCCATTTTCACAATTCTGTATGTATAAATTTCCCTTATTTGTATTTTGTTTAAATAAAGACGCATTTGTGTGGTTTAATTTTTTTTCAGTGGTTTCATTCAAAACAAATGGAGTAATTTTAAATTTATTTTGACCACCAAATGTAATATTCAGTCGCACCAATTCATCACTTTTTTTTGTAACATACATAAAAAAATTATTGTCTTTTAATTTTATAGGTTTGGTAAAGCTCAATACATCTTGTTCAGCAAACCCAGACAGCTGCTTAGGTGTCTTATCGCTATCAATTCTGTACAATTTTAATTCGTTATTAAAATCCAAAATCAGTGCTGTTTGATCATCAACAAGTTCAATATCTTTAATGTTTTTCAAATCAGCCTTATCGTTGTATATAAAATCAGGCATAAAAAACTTTTTTATATCACCATTGGACAGCAAAACCAGCATGGTGTTTAAACTATCAATAGAAATCATTTTGCTTATTGATGTCTTTTCATCATTGTTGCTATCTTTATTTTTGAATTCGCTGTAATCATGCTTGAACAGCAAAAAAAAAGTTCCATTGTCTTTGATGTAGTGAAAAATGTCATTGCAATTGCTTTTTGACTCAGCCAAAAATACGTGCTCATTTTTGTAAATAGATATGATTCCAAAATCGGTATTTGCAACTAATTCTGATATTATAGGCAATGTTTGCTCCACACGATCACAAGCCATATCT